>WTXV02033935.1:14895-38678 GCA_009823435.2 Nymphicus hollandicus
GTCATTTCTATTGCTCTATATAATTATTTTAATGTAAAATTTCACTCTTTTTCTAACAGTAAGATTCTAAAATTGAGTGCTATACATTAAATGGTGAGGTGATTCAGACAGAGCACTTGCCTTAGGCTGCATATACCTATGTGGTTTATTGAAAATGTTACTTCATTTTTTGGTTGATATTGTGAGGATTCATGCTGTTTCTGTGAAAATCCATTCTCAAGCAACTTAGAAGGTTGTCCACAGAAGGTTGTTACTGTTCTTTAGTAATGAGCTGAGATTTGTAATGTTGAAAATAGAATTTAATTTTTGGCTTTGCTTAAAAACTTTTTCAATATCTTACAGTTTCCTTAAACTCAACAGGAACCCTAGGAAAGCCTACTCTAGTAGGCCAGTAGCATGCATCTATGTATACAAATATAACTTTCCTAGTTATGTGTTGTATAATATGATTTTGTGCCATTTATTGCTGGAAAATATTATTTATCATTGTCTTTCACTGGATTTGTGCTAGCAGAATGGACATAAATCATGTTGTCTAAAATCATCTATGTTATCTGAGAAGCTGATGCCTTGTGATTTAAGATCCTTGCTGTGAAGATAAAAATCTGGACTTGAACTTATAACTAATAGTGTATGTCCTTAAGTTTATCGTGCCTAATACATGTATATATGATAAACAATGTTGTGTATCTGTAATAAAATCTTCAGAAGGGGATACTGAAGGCTGATCTTTTATCTGGTGAGCAATCAGTCCTGTAGATGGTGCTCTGGAGTTTGTTTTTGTCTCTTAAGAACCTATCAACCATTTTTCATCTGTGCAGACTAAAGAAAAGTGAGGAACTCTAGTTGTATTTTGTCCTTATACCCTTCAATACCTGGTACATTCACATGAATAATCGAACAGAGCTTTATGATTCTTGTTGATACCCCATTTTGTTAATAGCTAGGTCAAATGAATCTACAAAGCAGTTTGTAGCTGTAGTAATTCAAAATGAGGATCATCATAAGAAATAATAGGTTTCCTAAGGTTTTTAGACTGTGGTGCTGAACCTGAGGAAAAAAAAAAAACAAAGCCCAAACAGTTTTTAAAGAAGAGCAAAGGGGTCACAAGTGAGTCCCCTGAGCTAATGAGGTAATGAGAATAGATGCATACAAATGTGAAGCTGATTCAAAAGTAAAACAAAACAAAACCAAAAATCCAGCTGAAAAGAAAACAACTGTAGGTTCCATGAAGCTACAGCATCATGTTGTCATTTCTCATTATCCAGAGCCACAAGTATTACAATTTTTTAAAAATGAATTAATTATAATTAAAAAAAAAATTACAACATGCACTTGGTGTGAATTTGTAATTTTTTTCACTACTATAGCTGTATGGACATGCACTATATTATTTTTGAAGTGATTCTTGAGGTTCTCTCAAAATACCGTGACTGATGGAATTTTAGGAGGAATATGTAAAGTACTAAGATTTGAAATAAAACTGGCAACACTCTACCAGTTTAGCGCAGAGATTAACCAATATCTGATTGTTGGACTCCTTGGTGTACTCTTAGATTTCTGTGAAGTAAACGGAGTGTTGAATGAAAAGTTATATGGCTATTTGAGAATTTTTTTCAGAATGATATTTGTGGTACTGTACTTGGTGATATGCAAGAGGTGATGTGCTATTGAAGACTGCTTACATTTATACTCTTTGTGGGTTTTGTTTGTTTGTGTTTTGTTTTTTTGGTTTGGTGGTTTGTTTTTTTTCCCCCAAATAATTTTAAATTGGGTTGTAGAAGAGAGCAGTTCTCTGATGTTCATGACAACATGACAACAACCCACTTTCTTTCATCTTATTTTAAGGATTTCTACCTGTATGCAGCCTGGGCCCATCTCAAGTGGGAAGAATGAACTTCGGAAAAGATGTCAGCACTCTAAAATATTTCACTATCTGTGGCTTACAGGAAGGGTATGAACCCTTTGCTGTTAATACAAACAGAGACATCACCATTTGGCTGAGTAAAAGGCTCCCTCAGTTTCTACCAGTGCCACAAAATCATGAACATATTGAGGTTTGTGATCCTATTAAAATGTTTCTAGACACTTCTTCCATGAATATGTTTGAATTACATTTCTACTTTTGCAGTTCTAGACAAAATTTTTAAATGTGATATGTTGGCCCAATTCTGGATGAAACTTGCACCTGTTACCAAATTCTTACATTGATGGAGTTGATAATATTACTTTGTCCTTCACATCGGTTGTATCTGAACATGAGATTCTCAAAGACAAATTCTACAAGATGTCCTCATTAAGCGATCTTGTTCAGTGACAGCAATGTTTGTAAACAGCTTCTGGAAATGAGGCATTTCTGCATAAGAGATACCATGTGTTCTGGAATAGTTTTTGCATAACTAATTGGTTTGGATATTAACAAATATTTATTCGCCAATGGATTCAACACTTGTGTCCATATCAGTTGTGCATCTTGATGGAACTGAATTAATCATTCAGTCTACCATGAAATCCTCCTGAAATTGAAAGAGCTCTTTTTCAGCTGATGTATATTACACTTGTAGTATTTAAGAAGTAATTTGTGTTCTTGCATATATGCATGTATGATTTATATTGGTTGGTTTGTGTTGTTCTGGACAGGCCTGGATTTATGTTGCTGAGAGTTATCATGTGAGTGGGTTTTTTTTATTTAACAACGGAATGACAGAAATATTTAGTCTTTATGGTATGTATTTTCACTTAAAATGGCAGCACGTGATTACAATACATTTGATTGTTGACAGCATATTGTTTCAAGTTTTGCAAGTCATGGATGTTCATTGTGGAAATAGAAGTTGAATATTTAAAAAGGGTAAAAAAACCATCAACTTCAAAACAACTACATCTTTATATTTGGTAGGTAATGAGAATTGATGGCACCATAGACAGCTGCCCCTGCCTGAAGGTTACACAGAAGTCCTTTGGTTCACAGAACAGTAAAACAGACGTCATGTTTTTTCGATTAAGCATGCCTATTGAATGTGCTGAGGTGTTCTCCAGATCAGCTGCAGGAGGGTTACCAGGCACTGGTCTTTTTGGCCCGAAGAATGACTTGGAGGATTACGATGCTGATTCTGATTTTGAGGTTCTAATGAAAACTGCTCATGGTCATCTAGCTCCTGATCGGACAGAAAGAGAAAAAGATGTCACAAAGCCAGAGTTAAACAACCATAAAGATTATGTTCAAGAAAAGCCTTCACGTCTTAAACAAAGGTTAGTAGCACATTTGGCTTGCAATTTTGTGCTGTGTTCCCTCTTCACCCACCTTTTTAATCTTCTTTTTCTTTTCTTTCTTTTTTTTTTTTTTTTTTCCCCTTTCTTGAATTGTAATTCAAAAAACATGCCAGTCAGGTCTGCAGTTAAGTTTCCCTAATTCTGCCCTAAATCTGGATATAACACAGTAGGCAGGACAGTTAACCTTTATGTGATTAAATTATATCATATTCAATATATAGATAAAAATTAAGCAGAAAACTGAAAACAGTCTTCAAAACTTTAGAAACCTATAATTTGGTGTATTGTGAAGGCTTTTGTGATCATCAAGTGAAGTACATTTTAAAACCATGGAGATCCTTTCTGACAGAACTACAAAGTCTTCAAAGTGACAGGGAATGTTTTTTCACATGGCTTCCAAAAAGCTGGAGATGTTAGATAATCTTTATGTAGAAATGTATATTAGCTTCTCATCTCGGTGAGTCAAATAATCATAAGAGTATTCTCTAGTAGACAGTTTTATTCTCCCTAATTTTTCTTCTGGAATCTGAAGCAGAATACTTAACTTGATGATGCTGTGGAGATGGAAACAATATGTGCTATTAACTGGACGATATTACTTTAGCTTTCCATTTCTTTTCTGCTTTTCTTAACCAAACTTGGTTTCTTAACTATTTCAGTTGCAGAATAAATCAGTTGCATATAGATGGTATTTTTAAATGCATTCTTCCAAAGTGATAGATGTTTAACAGCCTTGTAATTTTTTTAAGTTACATAAGTTTAGTTTCCAAGTGACTTCTGAATATATAATTTAAGCTCAGAATTCATTTAAACACTTTTTAAAATGAGCTTGGCTCTTTCTCTTTTCTGAATAATTTGTTGTGTTTTAATCTATATGGAATTGATAACCTAACTAGTGTTATGTATTAATAATGTAATCAATACTATGTATTTAGGGCTAGCATAAGAAATATATATTTTGGGATAATGTATCAATGTAAAATTGTGTATATATTGATATATTGAGCTTCTCATACTGATTTTGATTTTACTTATTACAGATTTATGCTCAGGAGGACAAAGCCAGATTATAGCATGAGTCACTCTGCACGGCTTACTGAGGATGTGCTAGCAGATGATAGGGATGACTATGATTATTTGATGCAAACTTCCACGGTATGGTAACATAGGATTGGTATTTTAGCTGTTTGCTTTGCTAATCCTGTACTACTGAAGTTAGACCACAATGTTCCTTTTGTTTTGACTTGTCAGTCTAAAACATTTTCCACATGGAAACCCATAAGTGAATTGAATCCATTTTTGAAACTACTATTGATAACACCAAACATAAAAGAGGAAGAATAAATAGTTCTAGGATAATGGAATAAATAGGAAAAATGCATTAAACAAGGTTCAGGACTATACTGTTACTCAGCATTTATTTAATGGAATTCCCAGTGAAAGTTCTGTGCAGGTTTTGTGCATATTCTCTAACAAGATCAGCTCCATAAGCACTCAGTCTTCAATTTTTGAAGGAAAAAAATACTTTTCTTTTGGATGTATTCTCCTCTTCCTAAAAGATATTAGGTACTAGAAACTAAGTCACCTCCCGTATAAAAATTGTAGCTGCACTACAAAAATATCCTAGAATGCTATGATGCAGAAGCCTACAATGCAATCATATAAGCTGTGTTTTTAATATTTTCAGTTGTTTTTTTAATATGCATATTTTGTTGGCTGTATTTTGATTTGTGTTTATATTCTTTTGTTGCTTTGCTTATGAATTGCACTTGAAGAAGCTACTTTTTGAAGAGATTATATGTTACCAGATTTCAAAGCAAAAAATTAATTCTGAATCAAACTGATAAACTGGAAACCAAATGCTAACATTTAATGATTTTTTTTTTTTTTTTTTTTTTGACAGTACTACTATTCAGTGAGAATATTTCCTGGTCAAGAACCTGCTAATGTCTGGGTGGGCTGGATTACGTCTGACTTTCACCAGTATGACACAAACTTTGACTTGGAAAGAGTGCGTACTGTCACAGTTACACTGGGAGATGAAAAAGGGAAGGTTCATGAGAGGTTGGTTAAAATTTTCTTAAAAAGATACATATTTTATACCCATAAAAGCAACTAACAGTCTATAAGCTATAAATCCACCTTATTTAATATAGTTAGGTTTATGTTAAAAAAATGTAATAGGAAAAAGTTTAATTTGTGCTCTTGCTTGTGAAGAAACAGCAATGTGATTATTACCCCATGTATATAGTAATAATCTAATCAAATCTATAGGCACAGCTTGTCTATGTAGTTTCAGACCATGATTGTGTAAATATTGACTTATGAACTGCTACAAAGTAGAGCTAAATACCTTGTAGCATTTTTGGAACTTTTTGATTTTGAGCAGGCCAAAATTGGTGCAACGCCTCCTCTCAGCACTTTAGCTTGTGATCCCTGCCAGAAATCTTGTGTTTAACATAAATGATTTATAACATTAACTTTGAAAGTCAGTTTTGTATCATAGAATTTTACAAAAGATTTGACCTTGTTAATAGTTTACAATCTTCAATTTTTATTTTTTTCAATTATGAAGTCTAGGTTTCATTGAATTTTGGCATTGGTTATGCTTCAATCCGTTGTCTTCAGCCACAAGAGCTTGTTGGTTGAAGACATGCAAAATTGTTCTTAGTCCACTACATAAAGTTTATACACCATCCATAATTAAATCTGTCTTTTGACATTCAGTATAAAACGCAGCAACTGCTATATGGTGTGCGCAGGAGAGAGCATGAGCCCTGGGCAAGGGCGTAATAATAATGGTCTGGAGATTGGTTGCTTGGTTGATGCTGCCAGTGGCCTGCTGACCTTCACAGCTAATGGCAAGGAACTAGGCACATACTATCAGGTGGGTATTTTTTGAGCATGTCTTCCAGTGGGAAGGGGGGAAACTGAATCTTCAGACTACAATTTATTAGAAACTTTTGCACAATTGGAAGTAGTTGTTGCTCTTATGACAGTGATTTCTCCACTCCTATTGGGATTTTCTCAGGTTTTACTTAAAAGCTTGCACTTATTGACTTGCATTTATTGACTTGCACTTATTAATACAGATATTGGGGGGGGGGGGGGAATATATAATAGTGTTTTGCTGTCTTCAGTGGTTATATATTTGTGCATCTTTGATTTAGGTTGAACCAAGTACAAAGTTATTTCCTGCTGTATTTGCTCAAGCTACAAGCCCCAATGTCTTCCAGTTCGAATTGGGAAGAATAAAGGTAAAGAATGCTTGGGTTTGTGCAGGTTTAGGACTAATATATCAACTAATGATTTGATTTTCTTTTTAGATTTTATTTTGGCCATTTGTTGCCTCCAATATGCTCTTGTTATGGGGCACATTTTCATGATTTCAAGTGTTTGCACTATTGCCATTTTCATTCTTAACTCGGTTTTAAATGGTTCATGTATTTAAAACCCAGTTCATTGAATGAGAAGGGTTCTAACTGGTTAAAATTGGCAGAGGATACTGCAGAGTCTTGTTGAATTTTCTGAATCTTATCCTTCATGATGAAATGAAATCACTGAGGTCAGTAAGGCAAATCTCTTACTCTACAAAGAAAGCATGGATGACTGGTACATCTGCAGATTAGGTAAGGGTTTTTAAATAGTTTTTAAAGTACATTCCAACAGCATGCTAGAGAAAACTGAGCTAAAATTTGCTTCCTTGCTTTGGAGACATGGATGTCTAACAAATCAGAAGATGTAAAAGAAGAGCGGAGTTCAGATCTCTGGTCCAAGCATGTGTGACGACACATTTCATTCAAGTTTCTATTTCAAATTTAACTATTTAAAAAAAAAAAAAATATTGTTATGCACAGTGCTCTCTTGTTGCTAATCTTCCAATAGTTCCCTGCTGGTTTTACAATCTACTGAAAATATTAATTTCCTGTTGCACTTCAGTTTACTATATGTTGAATACGTTTCTTGAAGAATATAATATATTCATTGTCTGGTAAAGATGATGAAACTGATCGTCTCTTCTGTTGGAATTTTCCAGAATGTAATGCCATTATCTGCTGGTTTATTCAAAAGCGAACACAAAAACCCCGTCTCTCAATGTCCTCCACGTCTTCATGTCCAATTTCTTACTCATGTGCTTTGGAGCAGAGTGCCAAACCACTTCTTGAAGGTTGATGTCTCTCGGATCAGTGAACGACAAGGCTGGATGATACAGTGCCTGAATCCTTTGCAGTTCATGGCCCTTCATATTCCTGAAGAAAACAGGTTGATGTTTGTGTGCTGAAGTATATTCAGTTTAAACAAGTGAAGAAATATAACTTTGTGATTTCTCTGTTACCCAGATGTCTCAGTATTTTGCCAGTGCCAAAACTGAAAATAAAATCACTAAAATATTAGCTAAGAATTCTAAACAAACAACTCTGCCCCCAACCCTCTGCAAATGAACTGGTTAGTCTGTTGTCATTTTGCAACCCCAGATCTAAAAAAAGGAAAGCATATAAATACCTCAACCTATACTAATTCTAAAATCTTCATTTCAGTTATCCAAATTCTTGTTTGTAATATGAAGAAGTATTTTGTGTTAAGTGAACAATTTTGCTCTTTCTTCACTGAAAGGAATTGAAGTTGTATATTAGGAGCAACCTGAAAAAATTTCTCATTGAACTTTGTTATTAGTCCTTGATTCTTAGGTTGGCATTGTTTCTTACATGAAAACTGAAATGTGGAAGAAGTCATCCCTAGAATTGATACTATGCCGATATTATTCTTAGGGAGAATTTTTAATTCCTTCACTTAAGTAAGTTTTTGCACTGACACAAAATTTGCTGGGTTTTTTTTTTTGTTTGTTTGTTTCTTTGTTTTTCTCTTCAGGACAATTGATATTTTAGAGCTGACAGAACAAGAAGAATTGCTGAAATTTCACTACCATACCCTCCGATTATATTCAGCTGTTTGTGCTTTAGGCAACAATCGAGTGGCCCATGCTATGTGTAGCCATGTGGATGAATCTCAGCTCCTGTATGCTATTGAGAATAAATATATGCCAGGATTATTACGTGCAGGATATTATGACTTACTCATTGACATCCACCTCAATACCTATGCAACTGCCAGGTTAATGATGAATAATGAATTCATAGTTCCAATGACAGATGAGACCAAGAGTATTACTTTGTTTCCTGATGAAAACAAAAAACATGGCCTCCCTGGCATAGGACTTAGCACTTCATTAAGGCCAAGAATGCAGTTCTCCTCCCCAAGTTTTGTAAGCATTAGCAGTGAGTGCTTTCAGTTCAGTCCTGAATTCCCTCTGGAAACCTTAAAAGCCAAAACCATAGAGATGTTGACTGAAGCTGTTCAGGAGGGCAGCCTCCATGTCAGAGATCCAGTTGGAGGTTCTACAGAATTTCTGTTTGTCCCTCTCATCAAACTCTTTTATACCCTCCTGATTATGGGAATCTTCCACAATGGGGATCTGAAACACATCTTACAGTTGATTGAGCCCCGGGTTTTCAAAGAAGCAATAAGCCAGGAGGATGAAATTGATTTCTCAGATAAAGAGCTGAGTTCAGGTGAGCTCAAGTCAGAAGAAGGAGACGAAGAAACCAGAGGGGAACAAGTGCCAAAGGAAGGGCTTCTTCAGATGAAACTTCCAGAACCTGTTAAGTTACAGGTAACAATACTGCTGTGATAGTGGTTGTTCCTATTTCTTCACAAATCCTTTTTTCTTTATTTGATCATTTCTCTTTCAAGGAATATAGCATTTTGATGTTAATTAAACAGAGAAGTAATTTCTTTAAGGAAACAACAGGATTTAGTATCTTCCTAATGATATAAACTTGTTCACCATAGATCGAAGAACTGTTGTTTCATTAAATATATCATTGACAGTTACTTTCTCAATGATATTAACAGGGAATTATTTGTTTTTATGGATCTAAACAGAAGGGAAATTCCCTATAAGCAAGGGGTAAATTCGTTCTCTTATAACTTTAATAGAAGTTTTACATTGTATATGTCTGAGGCACGTAAATCTGTTGCAGATGCCAGGTATTGCTGGTGTAGGATTTCTTCACATGTACTAAAGCATTAAAGATTTCAGTTGCTTTATTTGTATAACATATAAAAGATATTTATTAGCTTGACAACTCTTCTTTCTCTTACAAAACTGTTTCTCAGATGTGTCATCTACTCCAGTACCTTTGTGATTGCCAAGTACGACACCGAATAGAAGCCATTGTAGCATTTTCAGATGATTTTGTGGCTAAGCTTCAAGAAAATCAGCGCTTCCGTTACAATGAAGTGATGCAGGCCTTGAACATGTCTGCTGCCCTGACAGCTAGAAAAACAAAAGAATTTCGATCCCCACCTCAGGAGCAGGTACAGCTTTGAACAGACAATTTACTTTTTGTTGTGCTCTACGTGTGGCAGAGCTCTGTTTGAATTCAAAGTTTTTCTTTGTTCCTTTTAAGATTAATATGCTGCTGAACTTTAAAGATGATAAAAGCGATTGCCCCTGCCCTGAAGAAATTAGGGATCAACTCTTGGAATTCCATGAAGACCTAATGACACACTGTGGTAAGTCTTGTTACTGAATGTTTTTACTTTTTAAATTATATTAACTTTACAAGTAATTTTCTAAATAATTTTACATTAGAAACAGCAACTAAGCAGTCTATAGATTATACTACATCAATTATAAATACTGTCAAATAAAGATGCTCATTTTGTAGTCAAAACTAAGGAAATGTTCTTAGCCTCATATATGATCAAACTAGAAGGGAATGCAGAATGTTTTGCTTCATGAGGGAAGAGTTTTTTTCACCCATACAGAATGCAAAAAATCAGACAACTAAAACCAGATGCAATAAGTTGAGAAGAATGATGTAATGTCATGAAGAAATATCTTATAAAATTCAAGACTGCTAAAGAACTCCCCACAAACCCCTTAATTTTAGAACTTATACTGGGAACTAAAAAAAAAAAATCCCAGAAAAAAACATTTGCATGATCTTTTTATTTTGAGCTTATTTTAGTGGGAGTAATAGGTAGAGGTCAAGATTTTTAATTCCTTTACAATGTATACTTGAATGAGTAAACTTGAGACCATGAGAGAAATGAGCTGATGGGAATCCCATGAAGTTCAGCGATGGGAATCCCATGAAGTTCAGCAGTGGGAAGTGCTAAGTCCTGCATGTGGGGAGGAATAACTCCATGCAGCAAGGACAGGCTAGGGACCAAACTGGAAAGTAGCTTGTCAGGAAAGGACCTGGTGATCCTGGTGGATAACAGAATGAACATGAGCAACAATGGGCCCTTATGTCCCCAAGGATACCCAAGTACAAGAGAGACATGGACAGACTGGAGTGAGTCCAGGGAGGGGCCATCAAAGATGATAAATTCTTGGACCATCTTTTCTACAAGAAGAAACTGAGAGGACTACTGTTTTTTAACTTGAAGAGAAAGCTTGTGGGGGAAATGTAGTAATGCATATAAATACCTGTTGGGCAGGAGGCTGTAAAGAAGGCTGAGCCAGACTTTTGTTAGTGGTGCCTAGTGACAGCACAAGAGACAATGGATACAGATTAAAATACAGGAATTTTTACTTTTTTTTTTGATGTATTTATTTTTATTGTAAGGGTGGTGGAATTCAAAAACAGGTTTTCCAGAGAGGTTGTGGAGTCTCTACTTTAGGAGATACTCAAAACCTGACTGGACATGGTCCTGTGCAACCTTTGAGCCAGGGAGCCTGGACTAGACAATCACTAAAGGCTAATTCCAAGCTCAGCAGTTCTGTGATTTTGTAAAGCTGCACATGGAATTTTTTTTTCTTTTTTTACATTTTTATGCTTGTTATTAGAATATCATGAAAGAGCTATTGTATAGTCAAGGTGGCTATTTTCTTCTGATTGGTCACTAGGAAGTATATTTATTGCAAGTGTAGTTCTTTCACTTCTGTATGTTTTACCTAAAAATCTCCTAGTCTTTACTAGTGTCAGTTGAACCATACTGTGTCAGTAGGGACTATATCTGCACCTTTTAACTACATATGTTCAAAACACAGGCATCAGTGTTAGCATGAAAACATTCATACTAGGGGAGTTGACCACAGATATATATTTACAAAATATTTCATGCATTATAACACAAATTATACAAAATTCAATAAATAAGATTATATGATCCTTATCTGCAGTTTCCTGTCTTGCACATATACCTGATCTATACTTGTTCTGAACTGCTGTTTAAAGCATATCCCATCTTAAACTCTTATAGTTCTAACAGAACAACACAGTTCTGTTTCATTCTGTTTGTACTTACAAGATACATAACATGACTGTAATATGTTTAATTTTATTCTTTGACTATATAGTGTATATTTTTTATTTCAGGGATTGAACTAGATGAAGATGGAACCTTGGATGGAAACAATGATTTAACCATTACGGGTCGCCTCCTATACCTTATGGAAAAAGTTACATATCTGAAGAAGAAGCAAGCTGAGAAGCCAGTTGATGATGATGATAAGACATCCTGTAAGCAAAATTAAAATTGTTTATTGTGTCCTAATTCCAGAAGGCAAAAGAAGCATGGGAGGAAATTCTTCATGTATTTTCAGCCAAAGCCAGGTGGATTTTTAGTGGAACATCTGTGCACCTTAAAGTTTGTAGCTCTGATGTCAAAGCAAGCTCAAGTGGAATTTTTATGATAGGCAGATTTGCTTCCCAATGGGATGCAGTGGAAAACTTTTTCTACTGGCTTTTTCACCCTTGATCCTTTTTCAAATAAAATTTTTCCAGAATGTATCTTGCTTTTTGTAAAGTTGGTATAGACTTAATAATTGTAGCAAGGTCCTGATTATGATAACTTGCTTGTAAAATCAGTTGCGGCTGTATTTGCATGAAGATTACCAAATCAGTGAAGACTGTGCAATGGCACCATAATTTGCAAAGCTGTGCTTAGGAGAAGCCTCCCCATCCAATCTAAAAATCAAGATTTGCTGACTGTGATTGTTGGTCTATCATTTTTCTGACATTTTCAGTCTTTCCATCTTGATAAGAAGTGGCATCCAAGTTTTGCACTTGGTGCCAACTGATTATAGAAGTTTTTATTTATTTTTTACTTGTCAGTGCTGATTTTATTGTTTGGTTTTTTTTGGTTGTTGGTTTGTTGGTTTTTTTTGCTTTCAAATGTCCTGATTTTTTATGCTGCTACCCTACTAACAGGAATGAATTTCTGGCCACAAAGTTTAGGTGTTCTGACTTAGGTAAAAAAATTGCTTTCCATCGTTGTTTACACAGAATTCCTATGGACACTGGCCTTTTAACTTGGTTGCTAATGTAAGTGCCTACAGTTACAGGATGAGAAGATTTCTCTAGGGTATTTACAATAAGATGGCTTCTTAGCTGCCAGTTATTAGTGTTAGCGTAGTGTTCTTTAAGTAGAAATATTTTCCTTCTCCTAAAAATGTGCCTTCTAGCTTTGCAGTTTATAACTGTTACTTCCATTATCAGGCAGTGATAGTTAGAGGCTAGGTCTGTGCAGAATGTGGCGATGAATCCTACAGTTTCCCGTTTTTTTTTCCTGTAGCAAGCTTAAAGCTCTACAAATCTAATTCTGTCTCACTTATGTTAGTAGAAAGATGGCATTTTACTAAACTAGTTAAACAGTATTGTGGTGGCTAGGATGCTTGGGTTGTTAACTGCAAGCAAGATGATGGCCAAACCCACAGGTAGGTGGCATGTGGTGTGTATATATACATATATATATATATATTTAAAAAAAAACAGGAGCCAAATGACAGTCTGCTCATGTGATTCTTCACAAAACAAAAACAAAGAAAACTTACTATTGTGTCCCTTCTTGTTACTTATTACAGTCTTTCTGAATTATCATTTTATTCTTTTCTTATTTTTAATTTTTTTATATTCTAAAAAATGCTATGCTCTGTGACAGTGGAAGCACCTATAGTACAATGTTTGGACAGTAACAATAAAATACGGTACTTTTACTCTTTTTGTCCCTTACCCTGTATTAGCACATCTTAGCACAGTCTCTCTTTTGTTAAACAATATAATTTCTGTAAACTTGTATCCCTTCAATATCTTTCTTTATGTACTTTTTGTTTGCTTGAGTTTAGCCTGAAGTTGCATCTGGTTTACTACAAAATCATATTACTGTCTCAACACATAGATTTCTAATTTGAAAATATTTTTAATGTTTGGTCTGCATCAGCCACCTTCTTTAATATCAGGATATTTATTAGGCAGTTCATTGTACTTAAGGAGGGATTATCACATTTCCCTTGTCAAATTTTCGCTGTTACCTGCTTGACATGGAAATAAATTGATTAGTTATGTAAGTACTGAAGGTGAAGTTCTCCAGTGTGTAACTATCAGAATATCTCAAGAGAATCCCAAAGTGATCTGACAGAGTCTTGCAAATCTGAATGTGGAAGTTCCCCGAGATGGAAAAAAGAATATTATTCAATTGTTTTTATCAAATAATTTGTCTTGACTGTTAGTTCATTAGTAATTTTTCAAAGCAGTAGTCTCAAAACTTAACTGACATTATATAGTTTGTCTATAAGACTTTTCCAAATATATATAGAAATATATCCCAATTAATAAAGATTGTCAGTAAGAATACCAGATACGACTTTCTTGCTTAATTGGAGACTGAATTTAAAATATGCAAATGATGATTTGCCATTTATTTGATTAAGGTTTCTTCATTTCTGTTTCTTTTGAAGGACCTTTGGTTTTGGCAAAGGACTAAGTTTAATTATCCACATTTTGTACGTAGATACAGAGCTTACACATGTAAATCAATAACAGAGCTTTTACATGTGCTGCCAGTATATTTTTCGACTCTTATTTCATAATGTCTATAGAAACCCATCAGACCTGAATTCCTGGAAAAATCTTGAAAGCATAATGTAGAAGTAAATCTGGTGATAAGTCTTCATAATTGTTTGTTAGCAGATTTATTTTCTGTACTGTAATTTTAAATATAGGCTTTTGCTTTTGAGATGCTTCTGCTTCTCCTGTGCTGTTTTATTTTCCTTTGATAGTCTGCTAAAGAAGTAAGGAGAAAAAGTTGCTTCTTAAGAATATAATTTATTCAATTTATGTTTCATAATGGGTTTTGAGGGACTACCAGTGGAAAGTTGAACAATTAATGATGATTTTGTGGTTTATGTGTTTTCTTACAGCTACTCTTCAGCAGCTGATTTCAGACACAATGGTACGCTGGGCACAGGAATCTGTGATAGAAGACCCGGAGTTAGTGAGGGCCATGTTTGTATTGCTACATCGCCAATATGATGGTATTGGTGGCTTGGTGCGAGCCCTACCAAAGACGTACACCATAAATAGTGTGTCTGTGGAAGATACAATCAATCTTCTGGCATCCCTCGGCCAAATTCGTTCCTTGCTTAGTGTCAGAATGGGGAAGGAGGAAGAGAAACTTATGATTCGTGGATTAGGGTAAATAAGTGGAGTAAAGCATCTTTTTATTTACCGATATTTGTTGTTATTTGCTGTACGGTTGTTGCCAAGGTTATACATGAAGCTTGAATGTGAATAGTCTGTATGCATGTAAATGCAGACACTGGTATCAGTTATGCAGGATCTTCAGTTGTAAGATACTTCGCAACATTGCATGTATCATTTTTGGAGAAAAACAAATATAAGACCTTGTGAGAAAAGTTGAAAACTTGTATGTATGTAATGTTTTATGATACTACAAAATATATCTTGTGACCATATTTTAAGTAGTATGATTGTGTGGAATCTGATTAAGAATACTGTCCATTTTATATGAGTGCAATAATGGGTAGCTGCTGACACATACAACTCCCCCAACAGTCAGCTAATGGAGTTGTGTCCGCAGGTGTCTGTACTTATGCTCTTTTTATTGCACTGAATGTAGTTGGTACTGTTTGAACTAGGAAGTGGTTCACCCAATCTAGTTTTTCCTGATTATATGATTAATAATATTGAAATATAGCCTAATAAAGAGTACAATTGGATAAAACAGTTAAGAAAACTTGATCCTGTCTACTAGCAAAGAGTTTGGGTTTTTTACACTGACTGTTCTCAAAAAGAGATCTGGTGAGATTAAACATCAGCTAGAGCAATGACAAAGCGTTATATAAAGCATGCCAGGAATGCAAGGAGAAGAGAAGCTTTTGTTATGGAAAGCATTTTTTTTTTTTTTTTTGAGCTCACTGAAAACCTCAAATATCCAAATAGTGTCTATACATAATTTCCTAATGTCATTATGAACAATGCCTACTTCCTAGCTTGTCAGCAGGTTCCATCAATATTCCCCGTTTGTTTCAGTGTTCAGTGTACTCATGCTAAAGCTTTGGCAAAAGGGAATGTCCTCCATCTGTCAAGAGACACAAAATACTGGTATTTCAAAATCTGTCTTTGTACTTCAAATTTATGTTGTCACACTTCACATAAACGAGTGAAGTCTAAAGTGAGTGGAAACTCATTTTAGTCCAGTGTAGGCTTTGGGGGGGAAAAAGATCATCTTATTTTTCTGGGAGATACTGGAGGTCAAAAACTCTGGTAGTGACACCTACATCGGACACATTGTGTGCATTCTGTCGCATGACTGGTCGTATGGATTTGTAGCTTTTAGAGTGATGGAACAGTACACTTCACCTTTCATGCTTTGTAAGACTGAAATTTTCCTTGCTTGATCACAGGAGTTTTAGCGGAGGGGAGGGAGGGGGAAAAATAAAAGGAAAAAAGAATTTTAGATCTGGAATGGCCTTTCTACTGAAAATAGAAACCATCCTACCCTGGTGTAATCAAGTAGTGTTTAGGGCAATAGCTATAGTATAGGAAAAGAAAGGTCAAGGTTCTTCCACAATGTGCATAGAAAAAAAGAGTATGAGGAGAGATTGGAGACTCAACCTGAAAAAGTCCCTGAGGTAATTTTTCTCCTCGAGTGGTGAAGAATTGATCAGTAAATCAGCTTTGTAAATAAACACAATAGGTAAACTATTGGTGCATAACATTTTAATCCAATTTTTTATTTTGTTTTCCTGTAGAGACATCATGAATAATAAAGTATTTTACCAACATCCAAATCTCATGAGAGCTTTAGGCATGCATGAAACTGTCATGGAAGTGATGGTAAATGTGCTTGGTGGAGGAGAATCCAAGGTAAAGCAATTCAGTTAGGTGACAGAGCACAACTATTAGTGTGATAAAAGGCTGTTGCAGAAGTAATGTTCTGTGAGTTTTATGCCTGTCAGAGTTTGAGCTTCAGTCTGTTTTTATTTGCTTCTTAGGAAATCACTTTCCCAAAGATGGTGGCAAACTGCTGTCGTTTTTTATGTTATTTTTGCCGCATCAGCAGGCAGAATCAAAAAGCTATGTTTGATCATCTTAGCTATTTATTGGAAAACAGCAGTGTTGGCCTTGGTAAGTAGTCAGTGTGTCTTTTGAGATTCTAAACCAAAACTAAAATCTTAAAACTTTCTGCTGATTTATATATATACATATACGTAATATATAAATAAAACCACTTGTATTTTTCTGCGTCCTTTGCACACTCTGCTTTGTGTTGAAGTTTCTCCTTTACCCAGTGCAAAAACGTCTTCATTAACTGTATTGCTAACTCCAAACAAACCCCTGACAGTACGATTGGGGTAATTTAGTATAAGCTTTTTTGTATGCGCGTGGCCATTTAGAGAGAGTTGGTGATTAGTTGCACATTTTGAGAATAAAATCCGGTTTTGATTAAGAGAATCATAAATAAGTTTTGGCAGCATTTCATTAGGGATTACTTCTCACTTCTCAAGCTTACTTGTCTGCACTTTCTTCTGTGGATTGTTCAGTATGCACCTATGGCCGTGAGAGGAATACAGAGCTCATTTTCCTGGGTCAGAAATGAACCTTGAAATTTTCTTAAAATGTTAGCCTTCGAGGTGTTATAGAGGAGATACATTTATCCCTTATTTACTTGGGATTGAGAATATATAATTATTTAGAATCGTCACAGTAATTTTTTTTACATGATCACAAATTCTTTATTAATGTATAAGTAGAAGACAAGCATAAACTGAAAAACATTTGGAAGATAAAGTGGTCAAATCAAATGTATTTAGAGTGTTAATATGAAAACCTTAGCTTTTTCTAGTGCTATAATTACTGCCATTTTTTAAAGAAATAGAAAACATGTAATCTTATATTTAAAGATATTGTCTATATCAGTATTTTTGCTGAAATGTCAGTGTGTTAGGTATAAAATCCCTGCTAACTTTTCCTCAAAACAAAGCTATGTCAGTTATGAGAATTAGAAAGGATGAGATCTTAAAACAAAGTACGTGATGAGAATAAGTGAGAATGAGTGTGTAAGAAAAGTTGTTTCTAGCTTGGACATCTACATTATATTTTGATTTCATATCAGTGTCAAATTTCATGCAAGTGCACAATCATTTCAAGTGGTATAAAATGATATGCTTATAATCATGTGCTAGCTAATAACAAAATTTTGTATTTTATTTTCAAAGATAGTTACTGTATTTACTGTGAGTTTGTGGGTTTTTACTAAGTTGGTAATTAAATGTTATTAATTAGCATTTAATTAAAAATTAAATGTTATTTTAACAGCCTCTCCTTCTATGCGAGGATCAACTCCTTTAGATGTCGCAGCAGCCTCTGTGATGGATAACAATGAACTTGCTTTAGCGTTAAGGGAGCCTGATCTGGAGAAGGTGGGTAGCTTCTTCATTAAGCACTTTTTTTTTTCCCTCTGTAGGGAGGGGACAATTCCTGTTTGCTGGAGTAATTGAAATCCAAGATTCTGAGAATTATATGGGAGTTTTAGGTACCTGTCAGAGGAACACTATTAGGATCTGACTGATTGTTCTTTCTGCTGGTGATCTGGAT
Organism: Nymphicus hollandicus; assembly: GCA_009823435.2. Lineage (NCBI taxonomy): Eukaryota > Metazoa > Chordata > Aves > Psittaciformes > Cacatuidae > Nymphicus > Nymphicus hollandicus. The sequence continues at coordinate 33,081 of WTXV02033935.1, forward strand.
AGTTGAACTGAGTTTATGGGTGTTATGTACACAGCTGTAACCAAAAGGAATTTCTTCAAGGGCAGCTCTTACTTTTGGAATAATGGAGTCTATACCTGACAAAATTTAATTGCTAAAATCTTTCATTGTTATTCTGTCTTGATGGTGACATGCAGTGGTGGCATAGTGCAGTAGTTGTTACCAGAAGTCTTGTGATGACTTGTTACAATAAACAAGAAATTTTCATAGAGAGATCTATCTGTATTTTTCTTAACATTCCTGCTTTAGAAAAGATTGAAGAAATTGTGATTAATTAGACTAGAGAATAAAAAGCTTGTGAGAGCATGTGACAGTTTTGTAGAATACGTAAATTGCTGCTGCAGTAAGGAATAGAATAATAGTTACTATATTGGTAGCAGACAAGAAAAGCAACTTAAATAATGGAAAGACAGATTTAAGGTAGACACTAGAAAACACTTTCTAAAGGAAAGTAAGACAGTTAATACATTTTCCAATTTGTTCTTGAAGATCTCAAATTTTGGAGATGCTATAATCTTTGTAGGAAAGCATCTGTCAGGAGTAATGTAAGTGTAGATAAGCCTATTCTTGTAATAGGAAGATGGACTATGTGTGTTTGAAAGGTTATTTTTAAACTTACCATTCTTATGAATGGTCAGCAAAAAGAAGCTGTCTGAACCAGCTGAATACTTTCTTACGTTTCAGAAAGGAGAGGGCAAACTGAAAACTACTACTGAGACTGGGTCTGGATTACAGGGAGTGTTACTGCTGCATGTTTTAAAAGAAAGGAAGAAAAAGAGTGAAAAGAAAAGGTTAAAATCAAGGAGTAGACCTGTGAGTTACATTAGAAGATGTGTTTTCAAATACAGATAGTGTGTAGTTAGGGAAAATTACAATTGGCTAATTTATAGCGCTTAGAATTGCAAGAGAAATGAGATACAGTTAGCAAAGCAGTGATTTAGAGGGAGGAAAAATGGAATTGAGGTAAGAACAGTCTTGCGGTTTATTGCAGAAGTAGGAAAAGACTGGGAAAGTGAACTGAGAAAGAGACTGCTCTTCTGATTTGCCCAAAGTACTATATGATTTTGTAAATGATAATAGAATGTGGACACCATATCCAAGACAATATATGAGGATGCTTCTCTTTGAAACTATATGTCTTTTTCACAATTAATATCTTTTGCATCTTAACTTGCTTGTAGGTGGTTCGCTACTTGGCTGGGTGTGGATTGCAGAGTTGTCCTTTGTTGATTTCTAAAGGCTACCCAGATATCGGATGGAATCCAGTTGAAGGAGAACGATATTTGGATTTTCTTCGTTTTGCTGTTTTTTGCAATGGTAGGGTAGGAACTTATAAATTTTTTAACTTCCTCTAATGGTCAAATAAGTTTGTTATTTAAAATAGTAATACAAGTCAACTTGGTAAGTTACTGTAAACTTAAAGGACAATTTGCAGGAGTAGAATTATTCAAGACAAGCAGTAACTTAGATGCCTATTTCACAAGTCATATAGGGTCCTACGAGCCTATGCCCAATTTTTTAGATCCAACTGTAGTCTTTGAAATGCTCACATCTCCCTTGGAAGGCAGATTTCTAAATCTTTTTATGATAAAACTCATGCTGGACATAGTGGAAGTCCCCAGTGTTTTGATGAAGATTTAAATAGTCCAATTTTAGGGTTTAGCAGCTATATTGGTCCCCTCATTAGCTCTCTTACTTGGCTGTGAGTCTGTACTACAAATTAGTATCTTCAGTTATGATTTAAACATCCTTTAGTACGTAGTTACCTCTGTGGCCATATTTAATGTTTTAATTAAATTATATGTTTTATTTCATAGCTTTTATTACGATAATAGAGGAGTATTTTTGTGTGTTTATGTAACTATGTCATGATAGTTAAACTTCCTTGTAGTTAAAATGCTCTTTTTTATACCTTTTTAAAAATAATATTTCAGAATTGGTTTTGATATAATCTTAAATACTGGTATTTTTTCTGTGTGGTAGGAGAGAGTGTGGAGGAGAATGCTAATGTTGTAGTCAGACTGCTTATCCGTAGACCTGAATGTTTTGGTCCAGCTCTAAGAGGAGAAGGAGGCAACGGTTTACTTGCTGCCATGGAGGAAGCAATACAAATAGCAGAAGATCCAACAAGAGATGGACCTTCCCCAAGTAATGGATCTAATAAAACCCTGTAGGTGCAGTGAAGCTGATTTCATTGCCATCATTTTTTGTTTATTTGTGTTTTTTTAATCTTAATTGTGAAATGACTTGTTTGTTTAATATGTGAATTATCAGCTGGATTCTTTCTTGGATTCTATGGAGAGTAGAGATTAATCTTCTACCAAATAGTGCTTCCTTGCCCTGTTAAATTAACTCCCTCTAAATATTAAATCCTCTTTAGAATTCTGTTTGTTGTTTGCCAGTCAGTTAAGAATCAATCCTCTGCTGCAAAATGAGACAGATAAATGGTAACAAAACAGATGTCACTGCACTCATTTAGAGGGACATTCCATTCTGTGTTACTCTGACGGAAGTCCATCAGTTAACAGGAAACTACTGTAAGCTCTTACATTTATGAGCAGATTTTATTGCTGATGTAAAAACTTCCTTATGCTTTTTAGTCTTTTAATTATTTTAACATCTTAACTAACTACAGTGAAATGGAAGAGCAAGAAGATGACACTATTCACATGGGAAATGCAATCATGACTTTTTATGCTGCTTTGATTGATCTCTTAGGACGTTGTGCTCCTGAAATGCACGTAAGTTTAATGTCTTCACGCACTGGCAAATACAGGCGTTGTTTTACTGTCTATTTGGTGGTTTGCTGTTTGGCTTTTTCACACTAACATATTATCAGGTATTAGAGCAGTGGTGTGACTGCATAGTATTTTAATGTAAATAATGTGTTGATCTGCTAATTTGTAAGGAATTTCTGTAGACTGTTCTGTGGCTGGTCTTTTAAAAGGAATTATTCCATTGTTTTTCTTATTACTGTTCACTATGGTTGGTCTTCAACAACATTTTGTAATGAATATTGTTTGGTTGTCCATTAGGACAATCAAACTCCTTAAATTTCCCTATTTATTGTGATGGAGTAATTAATTTTTTTAAAGCCATTTTTTTATTCTCTTCATATACTGATTTAAACATACTGTTTAAATTGCATATAAAAGAGTAAATATTATAGGACATTAATCTAAACTGTGGGAATAAACATTGTCCCTGGACATACACATCAATATCTTTATTCACACCAACATACCATCTCAAAGGTAAGATGTCACTTTCAGCCATTACATACAAAGAATTAGACACTATAAAAATCAAGCCCTTACCACTTAGCCCCTAAGAGCTTGAAACTAGTTGAAAATATTAGTTCTTTATGATTCAAAATATCTTCATCTTCTTCAGAAATTCTTACTTCTTCATACTTTCTCATTTCACACTGAAATGTGCCTTAACTCATATAGATCAGTATAGATGAGTATTAGATTTGTGCAGAGACTGATGACTTGAGAAAGGAGAGAGATACCCATATAATAAGGTCAGTGTATGAACCATTGTTTTCTGTCTGTCTCACTGCCTTTTTAAAAACAAAAGTTAAAAACCTGAGATAGCTGAAAGTGTTATAATTCGTCCAGGACAAAAAAACTGGTGTTCAGCTAATAAAAATCTGCTTTTGCTCTCCTCTTCCCCTCCTTCCATGGGCTACTTTCTTAATGCTTTGTTCACCTATTTTACCTAACATTCCATTATGAAAATGGGCTTAATCTTATTTAATATTCAAACATCTAGATTTCTGGACTTTTCACATTTGCATCCAAAATAGAGCAAATAAATACAGATTGCGTGAAATTTATATTAAAAATTATAACGTGATTTTGAGAGCAGTCGTTCTTGTGTATCTGTTTCAGAAAGTTTTCAGAACATGGACACATATAAAAGGTAAAAAGAAGACCTTGTTATTTTTTTATTTGTCTTTTTCTTAGCTAATCCATGCTGGTAAAGGGGAAGCCATTAGAATCAGATCAATTCTACGGTCTTTAATTCCACTGGAAGATTTGGTGGGAGTAATTAGTATTCCTTTCCACATGCCAACTATAGCCAAAGGTAAAATGGTAATTCTACTTCTTTTTCTCCCATCCCATTCTTATGTTCTGTAGTTTAATGGCATACTGATACTCATACTTCTCTCAGTATTTAAAAATGTCATAGAAATTAAACTATTATGTGAATTAGAAGAGAAATTGTGCATTTCAAACATGCATCCTAAACTTATCTCCATGCTATAAGCAATAATTCTGTGCACTCTTAAATCACTGATGTAAATCCCATTAATTTAAATTGAATCATGAAAATCTATTACAACTTTAAAAATAAATTTAAAATTTATACTTTCTATTTATTTTTCTCTTTTCTTGATAACATAATCCTTAGCTTTTGCTGTTCTAACCCTATCAATTGTTTCTAGCAGATCTTTCTAAGACACCAGAGTTGTTCTTCAGCAACTGTGGTGAAGTTATATGTGTGACATACATATGCAAATACATTTCTTTGTGTTTTCTGCCTAGATAGAATTGGTTGCAATAGTGGGAGCTATGTGAGCATCAATATAAAAGGGAAAGGAAGTATATCTGATTTTTGGCGTATCTGAAGAGAGAACGTCATAATTGCAACACGGATCATCTAGGGACTTACAGCACAGGAATGCCCAATAAGTTAAAGTAGAAGAAAGGAAAAAAAAATCATTCTATTACACCATTATTTATTCCAAATCATGATAGTTCTGTAGGTGATCATAAAATCATAGAATAGCTAGGGTTGGAAAGGACCTTAGGATCGTCTTTGTCGGTGACATGGACAGTGGGATTGAGTGTGCCCTCAGCAAGTTTGCCGATGACACCAAGCTGTGTGATTCGGTTGATATGATGGAGGGAAGGAACGCCATCCAGAGGGACCTTGACATGCTTGTGAGGTGGGCCAATGCCAACCTTATGAAGTTCAACCAAGGCAAGTGCAATGTCCTACACCTGGGTCGGAGCAATCCCAGGCACAGCTACAGGCTGGGCGGAGAAAAGATTCAGAGCAGCCCTGCAGAGAAAGACTTGGAGTGTTGGTCGATGAGAAACTGAACATGAGCCGGCAGTGTGCGCTCGCAGCCCAGAAAGTCAACCGTATCCTGGGCTGCATCAAAAGGAGCGTGACCAGTAGGTCGAAGGAGTTGATCCTGCCCCTCTACTCTGCTCTCGTGAGACCTCACTTGGAGTATTGTGTAAAGTTCTGGTGTCCTCAAAATAAGAAGAACATGGAACTGTTGGAACAAGTCCAGTGGAGGGCCACGATGATGATCAGGGGCTGGAGCACCTCCCATATGAAGATAGGCTGAGAAAATTGGGGCTGTTCAGCCTGGAGAAGAGAAGGCTGCTTGGAGACCTCATAGCAGCCTTCCAGTATTGCCCAAGGAAGTTGTGAATGCTCCATCCCTGGAGGTGTTCAAGACCAGGCTGGACAGAGCCTTGGTTGACATGGTTTAGTGTGAGGTGTCCCTGCCCATGGCAGGGGGGTTGGAACTAGGTGATCTTAAGGTCCTTTCCAACC
>WTXV02033941.1:0-14196 GCA_009823435.2 Nymphicus hollandicus
GCCTTGTTCCCAGGCTGAAAGTCAAAACCACAGCACTGCGCCAGCTACTGAGAAGGAGAAAAAATGACTGCTACTGCCGAACCCAGGACAAGCCCACCACCCTGAGGACCCCACATCCTGCCTTGTTTGTGGCTGATACCCCAGCCTGACCCAGTACCTTCTGTCTTTTTCCCCCTGGTCCCATTTTAGTAGCCCTCCTTTGCCCTGATTGTGGGACACAGCCAGGGGAATCCCATGTTTTTCTCTACCTTTTTCTGTGCCTCCTCAGCCATCTTCTGCTGGGCCTTTCTCAGGATCTTGGACTGGCCACTCCTGGGAGCCATGGAATGGGCTTGCTGCTCCTTTAGGGCCTGCAGCTCTGGAGACGGCTTGGTGGTGAAGGGATTTGAGATTCCATGCTCTTCTGTGTCATCAATCACTGGGGAGGAGAGGGGACAACTTCATCAGCAGCTCTCCCTTGGGACACAGGGAGAGTGATCAGCTCTGAGATTCCCCTGGGACTTCCCTGGAATCTTAGAGGACACAGAGTAAGCCCAGGGGCAGGAGCTAGGGGCCAGTGCTTGAAGAAGGCTGAGAGGAGTGAGGCAAAGACCAGGCAGTAAAAATAGCAGGGCATCCTCCAAGCAGGAAGAAAGAAAATGGACCTAGCCAGTGCGGGAAAAGAGCTGGTACTCACCAGTAACCCGTCCAGCAATGAAGGGGTGAGAGAGCAGCTCTGGCCACGACAGGCGCTGGCGTGGGTCCTTCATTAGAAGTCCTTGCAGGAAGCTCTACAAGGCAGCACAGCACAGGATCACTGGCTCATGCTCAGCACCCACAAGTGAGCACAGTGTACCCACCAGTCTCCCCCACTAAGGGCTCAAAACAGGCCTGTGTTCCCTGCCTAGCTCTGGGAAAGGAGTGGGGGGCTCTAGTGCTTAGGGCAGATGGGAAGACACTTATCTTTCCAATCCAGTAAATTACTCCTCTGCTGTCAGTCCATTTCCCACCTTACGGACAGCAGGGATAAGGGTCCCCCTCCCAGCAGGCCCCACTCTCATCCCTTCTCTATGTTTTGAAATCCCTGTTAGGGGATGTAAAACCTAAGAGTGACCCACCAGGGCAGCATGGGAGACCAAAGCTGCTACTGCATTAAAGGATCTCACCCCACAGGCAGGGCCATCCCCTTACCTTGAAGACTGGGTTCATGGCCACAGGCCATTTGACAGGGTCATTGACGATGAGGCTGACAAGCTGGAAGATGCTGCTGGTGTAGAAGGGAGGAGTGCCCACAAACAGCTCATACAGGATGCAGCCCACAGACCACAGGTCTGCTGTGTGGTCATACGGTCGCTCCTCCACCAGCTCAGGGGACATGTACAGTGGGGTGCCCTTGATGGAGGTCAGCACCATGGTATGGATGCTCATGGCACGGGCAAACCTGCTCAGAGCAAAGCACAAACGGCTGGTTCAGTCTGAAACATCCACTGCAGCTCCCAGGGAGATCCCTATGAGTTCACCAACACCCCTCCCCTCTGAAGTCCAAAATCCCCCCATCCTTGCACAACCTCTAAATATGCACAGAATCCAGGTCCCCTTCCACACTCCCCCTTCCTCCTCCACAGCACACAGGACACCCCTTGACTTGCCAAGGCCAAGTGTCCCCCTCAAGCTGGCCCCAGCACCCACCCAAAGTCACAGAGCTTGACAACGCCGTCTTTGCCCAGGAGGATGTTCTGGGGTTTCATGTCGCGGTGCAGGATGCGGTGGGAGTGCAGGTAGTAGAGAGCAGACACCAGTTGGGCAGCTATAGTCTGGACCTGCCGGAGACATGGGAGCCTCTCACCCTCTGTCACATGGTGCCACCAGCTGGCACAAACCTGGGAGTCCCTTATGGCCTGGCTCCCCCAGTACCCCCACTTCTACCCTTGCCCTGTTTGGGGCCAGGACCAGCCCAAGTTGTGGACCAGCAGTTCCTTGGAGCAGGCTGATGGCCAAGGCAGCAGCCTCGTGCTGTGATCCTTGGTGAGTGAATAGGGCAACTGAGGTCCCTGCTGAACCACAATGTCCCCCAGTGCAACTTGGACCCCTCTCCGCCCCCTTCAGCAGCTCTGCCAGGTAAAGCCCCTGAGGCACTCCTGTCCCAGAGCAGAGATCCACTGCCTGCAGGCAGACAAATCCTGCTCTCTCCATCCTGCATCAAACACTGCATGGCCAACCCTGTGACAGTCACCTGGTCCTCAGGCAAAGTCCTGTCATCCTCCAGGATCTGGAAGAGCTCCCCCTCTGCATAGTCAGTCACCACCACCACCTGGAGGGAAGAGCAATGTGGTAATATCAGGCACTCACCCAGCCACATCCCCACCATGCCCTGGGGACCAGGACAGAGCAGGGTAGGAAAACTGAGGGAGATGCTGGGGTGTCATCATGCACAGCCTATCAGCTTGGGCTGGGATCTGAGATGGGAGAGAGCACCCGCAGCTGCACTGCAGCAAGGGCCTGGCACTTAGCAGAGGCCTTGTGGCTGTCCTTAGAAACCAGGGAAGAGGAAAGGCCAAGACAAGCCCAGAATAGTACTTCCAATCCAGGTGGGCAGAATCATTCCCTTGAGTTTGTTTTGATTCTGCTGCCCAATTACTATATTTCATGCCCCCATGTCCCGTAGCACAGTCTTCAGTCCCTTTCTTATCATACTCTATGAGGGTTTAAAACAGTGAAGTCAGTCTTTGAAGAGAGTGATGAGGTGACTGAAGAGTCACCCTCACCCTGTGATCCCAAACTCTTGCACCACACATCCCTGCCCAGCTCCTTCACCTCTAATATGACTTAGTGCACCCCACACAGCCCAGATAGATGCTGACTCCACATGCACCACACACTGAAAAACACTGACCAGGCCCTGGAAGGGTGTCACCAGCATCTCCCAAGAAGGAGGTCCCTATGGCAGCAGGGGGAAGCCCTTGTCCCCCTGCCCCCGTCAAGCAAAAGCATCTTCCTGGAGTAGTTCCCTTCACCTCCTTGTCAGTCTCAAAGCTGTCAAGCATCTGGATGATGTTGGGGTGATGGAGGCCTCTCATGATGTCGATCTCCCGCTGCAGGTTCTTCAGCTCCTTCTCAGACCGCCCCACCTTGGGGATGAACTTCAAGGCCACCACCTTTCAAACAGGCAAAGCTGGGATCAGACCAGGCTCTTGCCTGCCCTGGCAGGGGGATCATGTCACCCAAACAGGACTCAGCATTTTCCAGCTGAGCACACCAAACAAGACATTTGTTCATTGGAACCATGGCTCTCCCCAGGCCCTTGCACATCAATGCAGGTCTCAGTACTATGCACACTGGCCTTTAAAGCAAAGTAAACTAATCAGTGAGCACAATCAAAACTAGGATTGCCAGAAACATGGGACAGGACCTACAGATGCTGGTGGACAGCTAGCCTGACACGAGCCAGCAGCGTGCCATGGCAGTGAGGGCCACTAGCAGCACCCTGGGCCACATCAACAGCAGAAATTGGAGGGAAGTGATTATTTGAAACTTCTTAGACCACATTGCAATATCATGGCCAGAAAGACATCAATAGGCTGGAGCAAGTATAGCAGAGGCCACCAGGATGGTGAGGGGATGAAGCACACAAGAGGATAACACAGGGATTACAAACTAAAATAGGGGAGCTTCATTTTGATATAAGTAAAATCTATTCACCCTAAGTATAGCCAAGCACTGGCTGTGGGGTGTTTGTCCTTGAGGTTTCACTGAATTTAGTGCTGGCCCTGCTTCGAGCAAGGGGTGGACTGAGGACTCCTGAGGTCCCTTGAACCTGAATGACTGTGCCACCAGGAGCTGGCCAGGGAGGTCAGCACAAAAACAAACGAGTGCCGAGTCCCGAAGGCCTGGCAGAACCTGGAACCCATAGCCACCAGAAACCAGCCCCCAGTGCCAGCAGCAGCCCTCTCCCCCGGTGCCTCTCTCCTCACCTGGGCGCTGTGCTTCCGGCGCCCCTTGTACACGCGCCCGAAGGAGCCTTCGCCGATCATTTCCAGGATATGGTACTTCTCCATGGCGGTCGCCCGGGCAGGGAGCCGCCGAGCTGCCGAGGCAAAGGGGCCGGTGAGGATGAGCGCTGTGACTTCTCCCCGCTCCTCTCGCCCTCCGCCACCGGCCGCCGTGAGGCACCAACCCCAGCTGCGAAGGGCAGTGCCAGCGCAGGGCCGGCAGGGCTGCACACCCTACGAGCCCAATCCCAAGGGCCGGGGCCTCCCCTCGCAACGGGGCTGCACCCCGCGTGCGGTGCCACGGCGAGTATCCGCCAGGCTCTGTCCCGGCCGCGGCTTCAGCTGCACTCCCCACGGCAGGACGAGAGCCAGGCCAGGGTGGAGCCCCCCCGGTGGACCTACCCTACCCTACCCTACCCTACCCTACCCTACCCTACCCTACCCTGCCCTGCCCTGCCCTTGCCCCTGCCCCTGCCCCTGCCCTCGCCCCGCCCCGCTCCCGCCGCGGCCGAGCCCTGCCACTCCCGGGCCCACCGCCGCCGGGCGTCTCCTAGCAACTCCTCCTCGCGCCTGCGCCCTCGCTGAGGTTCCGGTTCCGGGGCGCGGCGCAAGATGGCGGCTGCCGGTGAGGCGACGGAGGCAACGGACTGGTAACACCCGCCCCCCCCCTCCCTCCCCGTCTCCGGTATCGCTGCCCCGCAGCCCCATTCCACCGGTGCTGGTGGCCTCACCCCTGCCCGGTTCCAGCAGGGTGCTGCCGCCGGAGGTGGAGGTGCTGGAGTCCATCTACCTGGAGGAGCTGCAGGTGGTTCGCGGGCAAGGCAGGTACGTACCGGTGCTCACGTCCCCTGTCCTCCCCGCCTCGGGCCGCCGCCCTTCACCTCAGCCTGCCCCGCAGGTGCGAGCCCTGGGAGCTCAGCATCACCCTGCACCCCGCCACGGCTCAGGACCAGGACTCCCAGTACGTCCGTTTCACCCTGGTGCTCGCTGTGCCCTCACAGGTAGGCTGCGGCCCCCCGCGCCCCAGCGTTCCCTTTCTCCTGTCCCGTGCCTTTCGCCTTCCTTGTTGTGCTCTGGGTGTTTCTCTGATTTTTCCTAGTATCCCAATAAAGCTCCGGAAATCTCAATCAAGAACCCGCGGGGGCTATCAGATGAGCAAATTCAAAAGTGAGTGTCGGGAAGGTGGGGAAAGGGTGATCCTTCCCTCCAGAGGTCTGGGGGGTAGAATGGTAGAAAAGTCTTCTCTCAAATTCATATGGCTCCCTGTGGCTGATGAACAGCTGGATACAGGTCCCTAAATCACATTGTTTTCAGGGAGCTATTAGTGCTGAGTTGGGCACCAAGGAGATCGTTCCCCTCTGCTCCCCCTTGAAATGTAATTTAAATCCCTGGGCCCTGAAGCTATTGGTCTTCCTTTGACAGAGATGGGACTGAGTTGAGTCTTTGGGCAGCCCATTGTTGCCTTTGTGCTCCTGTCCTTGGTGCAGTGGAGCATGTGCAAGGGCCGCCATCAGGTAAAGGAAGTCTGAGTTTCACTAAAAAAGAAGGGTGCTGGCTGAGCTGGAGCTGAGACAGACAGCCAATCTGCTTTTGCAAGTCCTGTGAGGACAAGGGCTTCCTGAGCACCAGCTTCTGGGGAGCCAGGAGAACATGTGAATAAGTGTGTGCATGTGTGCCTGTCCCAGGGTGCAGGCAAAGCCTAAAGACCAGTGGTTTGTTTCTTCTTAGTGTCATCATGGCAGGGTGACAGGTACGTGGGACAGTGAAAAGGTGTAGCTAAACTTATGTTAAGCATTTCTGCCGCTTTGCTGTAGGATTTACCAGACCCTCAGAAGCATTGCTGAAGCCAGGTTGGGGACAGAGGTGCTCTATGAACTGATTGAGGTGAGAGTTGGGGAAGATTGGGGGTCAGCAGCTACAGACACTGGTACCTGACTGTCCAAGGGGTGCGACAGCCTTGAGCCCACGGGCAGGCCAGTGGGTAAAATGTTTTCCTTAATGCTTCCACAGAAGGGGAAGGAAATTCTTACTGACAACAACATTCCTCATGGCCAGTGTGTGATCTGCCTCTATGGATTCCAGGTACGCATGTGTCTCCTGGCCCTGCAAGCTGGCTGGGAAGTGAGGTAGGAGAATAGAGAGCCTAGAGCTCAAAGCTTAAGTTATTGACTAGGGTGTGCCTCAGCAGCCCTATGCCCCCTGGTCTGTAGGTGAGCCTGCTGAGCTTAAACATTCCTGAAGCAATACACAGTACTCTTCTCGTCAGCCTGAAGATAACCATCTACAGAAACAGGGCAAAGGGGCAGCAAGTGATGCCAGAGTGTCTCTAAAGGAGTGGATAGGGTCTAGGGATAGTTGCTGGTGCATCTCAGCTTCCCTGTGTTGGTCAAACCTCGCCTGGAGTTAAGCACACAGGTGGTCAGGAGGGACTGGAACACATCCATGCAGGTGCTGAGGTCTGTGGGGACAAGGGAGCTTGCCTTGTCTGGGTTGCAAGGAGAGACAGTGCCTGCCTAAGAAGAACACATTGGGTGGGAAGATTGCAGCTTACACAGGAACACATGCAGAGAAATCAGTCACCAAAACTTTGCATCTTGACATTAGGAGTGTTTCTCACACTCAGAACAGGAGGCAGTGTCATAGTAAGACTTGAGGAAGTAGAGATGAAGCCCAGCAGATGTTATGTGGCTCTGCCAGCAGTTGCATTAGTTCCCCATTGCCAGCACTGACATGGGAGTGAAAACCTACCCTGAGGAGACTACACAGCCCTATGTTCAGAAGCCTTCTAAAGCTGCCCTTTGTTCTCTGCAGGAGAAAGAAGCCTTCACAAAGACCCAGTGCTACCACTACTTCCACTCCCACTGCCTGGCCCGCTATGCCCAGCACATGGAGGAAGAGATCCTTATGCAGCAGGAGGAGAGAGAGCAGCACCTGGCACTATCTCCCAAACAGGTATCAGGCCCTGGGCTCCCTCCTCTCACACCTGCACAGGCCCTCATAGCATATCCATCACCCCCTTCAGTACATGGAACAGTCACTTGCATGATCAGTGCTGTGCCCATGCTGAGAATCAGAGTGGAGATTAGACCAAGTGATCTCCAAAGGCCCTTTCCAACCAAAATTACCCCATGAGCTTTTTAATACTTTAGCAGCTGGTTTATTGGATCTCTGGGTCAGGGCCTGCTGTTTGACTCCAGGAAACAGAGGAGTTGGAAAAGAGAGTTCCTTCCCTAATCCTTGAACTGCAGGGGTTTGCAGCAGGATAAACATGATCACCTGTATTCTAGGGTGATAAACCTGCTGAAGCAGGCATTAGAATGCTGTGTCAGGTCCCACTGCGAGGCTGGGGGTATTGGGCAGTGCTTGAGCTGGGTTGTGGCCAGGGTTTGGTATCTCCTCTTGCCTCGCTGCAGGAAGTCTGTGTGCAGTGCCCTGTGTGCCGGGAGACCCTGATCTATGATCTCAGTGCTCTGAAGGCAGCACCACCACCACAGCATCCGCTGGTAAGAGATGGGGCTCACCTGCCCACTTCAGCTGGGGCATTATAGCAGATGAATGAATGCATACTCTCAGGTCCTTGTAGATGGCCCATCCAAAGGGCAGTTCACAAAACCTAGCAGGGTGTCTCCTGTCTCTTAGATGTGTCCACAAAGAGCAGGTTTAGTTGTATCGCCCTGAGTCTTGAGCAGATGTACTGTGGGAGAGGTGATTCTGCCATGAACAATGTCCCTGTACTCACTGGGACATAATCAGGGTTGGGAGAGTGACCTACTTGTAGCTGCTCAGCATCTTGTCCCACAGCAGGACATTCCAAGGCAGTCACTGCAGGAACAGTGGGTCTGCACTGGCATGCTCTACCACTGTCTAAGGACTTCCTTGAATCCTAGAATAGTTTGGGTTCGAAGGGACCGTAAAGATCATCTAGTTCCAACCCTGCTGCCTTGGGCAGGGACACCTACTAGACCAGGTTGCTCAAAGCCCAGTCCAGCCTGGCCTTAATTTCCCTAAAGACACAAACAAAACCCCTTAATTTGGAACCAGAGCACATGCAAGTTATGCCAACAGCTATGCCAGTGTATGCAGATTTCACATGCAATCAAAGGAGGGTTTGGGGAGTAGCTTTTAGCAGTGTCAGCTGCTGATCCATGCGAGGTATGGAGAGAGCCCTTAGCCTGCCTTGCTTTCTGTCATTCAGGAGCCATACAGGCCTGATGCTAAGACACTACAGCACCAGGAAGAACTGCGCTTAATTTTCAAGAGACAGCAAGAGAAAGGGGGCATTATTGACCCTGAAGCAGAGAGGAACCGTTACTTCATCAGCCTCCAGGCGGTATGGCACTGGGGCAGAGAGCTGGCGAGGGGGGTCTGTGCTGTGGGACTCCCCTGTCCATTTCTTCACTGCTGGTTTCTTTCTTTCAGCCTCCAGCTGTTGTCAATGCAGGGCAAGCAGGTGCTGCCCCTGAGCTGCCAGTGAGTGCAAGCACTGTGGATGTGCCCCAGCCACCCAGCCAAGCCTCGGCTCCAGAGCCAGCCAGGGTACCAGAGGCCAGGGCAGAACCCAGATGGCTCGAGAAGCCTGCTGTGCCCAGAGAGCAACAAAGCAAGAGGGAGAGGCACAGAGGTGAGAGGCCAGGCCCCAGAGGCCAGGGCAGGCAGTCATGCAGTGGTGTGCAGGAACCAGCAGAAGCAGCAGGTCATTCGCTTCATGGCTCCAGGGGTCCCAGGAGCTTCAGCCACAGAGCAGAGCGGCGACCCAGTGGGAAGCACAGCCAGGAGTTAACAAAGCCTCACAGCAGAAGCAGGGCTGCTGCCTTGGCTGAAAGAAAGGAATTGTGCCCTGAAGGCCCCTCACCAGTAACAGAGGCAGTGGACTTGAAAGAGGAGCACTGTGATGTGGAGAGATGGACCCCAAAGGAGGGGACCGAGGCCCGGGCCAGGGAAAAGGAGAAACTGGTGTTCGATCACAGAGCAGCTTCCAGCTGGCAGGGCCACCACAGGTCCTGGGACTGTGGGAGGTGGGAGAGGTCCAGAGCCCAGGAGCGTGGTTCCTACCCCAGAGTGCCAAGAGGACGTGGGACATTTAGGCCCAGTGGACGACAAGAAGCCCATCTTGAGAAGGAGAGTGGCTCCTAGCAGGAGTAGTGAGGAACTGGGCTGGGGGGGGCTATTTCTGGGAAGAACAGTGAAGTTTCTGGTGGAGCAGTAGCAATCAGACACTATACCCCTTGGGAGAGGGAGGAGGCAGTTAGCATATGTTGCAGCTTGGGACAGGCAGTATCCCTATGGTATGTGCAGAGTGAAGCATCCTGGCATGAGCTGTCACCAGCATTGGAGAAGCTGAATCCTGACAAATCGTGTCAGCCTTGGTCTTGGAGGACCCAGGGGACAGAGGAAGCTTTGACTAGGGACGTGCAGCCACCGTCCCTGTATGTGAGCTGTCAAGAAACATGTACACCTACAGAGCAAATGCGCTGAGCCCAGCACAGTGCCACAGCAGAGCCAGAGTTGTGGCAGGACCTTCCCTGGAAGCCAGCGTCCCAGCAAAGCTGCAGTGGTGCCAAATGATGAGGCTGTGCCAGGGCAGCAGCCTGGAGCTCAACTTGCTGTGTCCCCCATTCCTTCCCAGAGCATCTGAACTGCTGTCCCTTGGTGATGGTATCGCTTCTCCTGCAGCCCTGACTGCTGTTCAGCTGCTTTTGTGCAGGCAGAAGCTGATGGGAGAGACCTGGGAAGAGCCCTCTGCTTTGCAACCTCTATGTTGGGATCCCCCTCTAAGGCCAGGTTGCCTCCTGGAGCTCACCATAGTTTAGAGTGAAAGACGTGCAGCAACATTTTGGATACTCTTACCCATCTTCATCTTTAAGCTGATCCTGCTTCAAGGAAATCTGGATTTGCTGTTTAAACTAACTTGGTGCAGTTCCTTCTGCTGCACAGATTTCAACAGTGTCCCACTCCAGAGCTGTGACAGGCAATTCCAAGCCTCTGAAGTGGGACACTGCTATTAAATTAATTTGTTGCTTCTTTTCCAAAGCCTCCTCCCTTTGTTTTCTCTGCTCTCTCTCCCTCCTGTCTTTGCTGTTCAGAGCAAAGGTGTGATCCCTGGTGTTGCTCAGTGCCCTCCCTGCACCCGGGGCCAGGGCAGGGACTTTCCCCTGGCACTCCTGGGTGGCAGGAGGGCTCCAGGGTCCCTGCTTTGCCTGGCTCGCTGTAAGCTCTCTGGCTCACAGTACTGATTCCTTCATGCTTGTGCCTTGTGCCCCCACCACTCTTTTGGCCATATGTGGGTTGTTACTGTCTTCCTCCTCCTGCTGAGTGCAAAACTGGCCATGCTACAATGGATGTGCCAGAGCTTTGGGTGAGATCCCTTGGAAACCAAGGCCTGATGCCAGCTGGGAGGGCATTTGTGCTGCATCTGCCTGGCTGATCCTTTGGCACATAAACGGTGCACAAAGGCATCCGTGGATGGGTCTTCCTCACCCTGCCCTGTTCTCCACACCCTGCTCAAGAACCTTCTGTGCTCAAATTTCCAACAACTGGCCTCTCTTCAACCCTGATGCTCTAAAAGCATTATTTCTTTCTTCCCCTCCTTGGTCTGAGCCTACACTACCTGTCCTGGGCTTGGGGATCTCAGCACCAGATGTTGTGCCCTGCTGGAAACAAGGACTGAGCACTCGCTCCTTGAAGAGAGCCCTGATTTTTCTGCAGTGCTCACTCTGTCCTTGTTTCACCTGGTTTCTGGGTGAGTGGCCTGTCCACACTTGGGTGAAAAGGTATCAACTTTATCTGATGTTGGTGCTTGTGCTGCTGCCTCCTGCCTTCACCTGTGAAGATGCTGTGCTCCAACAGAGGCGTACTGGAAGAAATACGGAAAATCTCTGCCCCTTGCTGAAACTCCTTGGCTTCCTCTAGTGAGCCAGCCTTACTCTCGGCAGGAAAGCTGCTGGCCCCAGTGTTTGGAGCATGGGAATTTCGCCTTGGAACTCGAGTGAACAAGGACTTGGGTAACTTAAGTCAAATGCCAGATGTGTCAGAGGGGAGAGTTTTTTTCCCTGGGATTTAGGAAGGGCTCTCATCTTTCTGACCCACTGCTGTCAGCCTGGAGCAGAGGACAGTTTGCAACAGTGCGTGTAAATAAATTTGGAATGAACAAAACAAACCTCTGGGTCAGGTCGGACAGGAGGAATGGAGCCTGTTCCCTGCTTGGTGTCCACCTCTGTCACCCACCTACCTCACAGGGCTGTTGTGGGGCTTTGCTGACAAAAGCACTTGGGCTGGGCAGAAGCACACCGGTGGCATCTGTAGCACTACCACTATTAAAAGCAAGCAGAGTGAAAGATGTTGCGTGTGCTCTTGTGTGGTGGTGTTGTGCCTCTCTGGCTCTCCTCACCAGTCCCCTGTCCTCCTGAACCACCATGAGGCATTCACAAGGCACTCACTGGCCAGTTTTGACCACCAGTTTTGAGGAAAAAGGCTGGATCCCAGCAGTCTGCCCCCTCGGAACAGTTGAGCGCAAGTTTTGAGATGCCAGCACCAGCACCCTGCTCCAGGAGCCACCTAGGGTCACTAAAGACACACGCACACACCCACCCCATGCTCACAACATAAGCCTTTCACTTATAGGAAGTATTTATCTCCAGTCGGGTTGCATCAAAGCAGCGCCTGTTTGTGCTGAACTTCAGCCAGGTGACATAACCTGGGTCCCTTTTTGTCCTCACATGCTCTCAGCTTTGCCCTTGACCCCACAGGGCAGAGCTAAGAGTTGGGCCGAGCAGCAAACCAGCAGTCTGGGCTTAGCCTGGAACAAGCTCCACCTGCCCCACCAAGGTCACATGGCCCCCAATGCAAGGACATGAACTCAGGGCTGGCTCTGGGGAAGCTGATTTCGGGACTCTGAAACAGGGTCAGGCTGTTTTGTTCTGCAGGTCAGTATGTACACCAGGGCTCCACAGTGCTGGAAGGAAGCACAGAACCTGCCTGCTCCTCGATTGCTTTTCAGGCACCCATAGCTCTACCTGCCCATCCAGGACCTTTGTTCCTAGCAGGAAGAAAGCCCAGTGACAAGGAAAAGACTGAGCCTGCCAGCAGTGGGACAAATTCCTCCTTCAGCCATGCAGGGCTTCTCCTGCTGGAAGTAGTAGTGACCTCCAACAGGGAGGTCCACCTTGCACCTGGCTGGAGGGGCTGCACTAATTCATGTTGCGGTAAACATCAAGCTCTTGGGAAGATATTCTGTAACTGAAGTGTCTCGTCTGCCCCCACAAGCAGGTGGGCAGTAGCTCCAGGGTCCCATATTTCCTCTAGCAGAAGGGAGAGTCGTGCCCACCCAGGAACAATGTCCAAGCCGATCTGCGACTTGGCATCACAACCCAGCAGGGCAGGAGCTGTGCCACCAGCCTGCAGCCCGAGGGACAGTGAGCTGCTTTTTTCTGAAACACTCTAGATTTGTAGTACTGGCTGTGCCAGGCCCTGGTCAGGAGTGCTCTGGACCAGCAGCTGGGGCAACCAACAGGAGAAGGGACCAGAGAGCCAAGAGCCATGTTGTGCACTTCAGAAAGGATATTCACAAACCAGTGAAGACTTGTTCCGTAAAATACCAGCAGCTCTTTAGCAGTGCAGCACTCCAATGTCCTACCCCAAGGAATACCCTCCTGGGGCATCCCCAGGCTGCTCTGCAACGAAGGGGATTAAAGTCCAGGAGCCTTGGCAGTTTGTGGCAGATTTCCTCTCCCTGCTGCACGGCTGGCAGCTCTGCCTCTCATGTTTTAATAAAAAGCCAAGGCCTTGGATGGTAGAGGTGAACAGAGACCTGGCCTGCATGGCTCGGCAGCTTCATGGCATCCCCAGGATGGTCACATCCTTGTCCCAGTCCTTTCAGCATGGCAGGGGAAAGCTGGCCCCTGATCACAGCAGGATGGAGCGTATGTTTGAAATGGCTCCTTCAGGGTCCATCTTGTAGAGCATGAAGTGGCCCTGCACCTGAGCAGCGCTGATCTGTTTGGAGGCCTCCAGCGCCTGCTCCGCAAAGCGCTGGGCTGCAGCCAGCGGCTGCTCAGGGTAGAAGCGCTGGAACATGCAGGTGAGCTGCCAGCGGGAGCAATGGCCCACGTACTGCTTGAGATCCACACGGCCAGGCCGCACCAGTGCCGGATCCAGCCTGCCGAGAGACACAAGTGCCTTGAGAACCTCAGCAAAGTGTCTCTGCACACTAAGCACAGCCCATGTCCTACCTGCAAGGTGCTCTGCTCTGTGAGATGGTAAAGGTGGGGATAGGTTTGTCCCTGGGGTCCAAAGGGGGAAAATCAACCCAAAAGAAGCAAGTGAGCTGAGGAAGGGCTGGCTCCTCAGGAGGAGGGCAAACATGCCCTGGGAAATAGCTTTGCCCACCTCTGTCCCACGAGCAACCTCTGAACAACCCTCTAGGCCAGCTCAGTCCAGAGTGAGCCAAGCACAGCATCTGGCCAAGTGCTGTGAGCCCAAACTGCATCCTGCCCACCCAATGGGCTGCACATGGGGCCAGTGTTTCACTCACAGCATAGTCACAACCCCAAAACCTATGGGCAGGTACTGCTCCTGAAGAGCACAACCATGGTCTGAACAGCAAGGAAGCATCTGAGGCTCCAGCAAAAGGGATCCTGATTAGCAATCAAGGGATTTGCATCCCAAGGGAGGATTCAGGAAACCTGAACCCCCAGTCCTCATGTGACAGACACAAATAGCCCTCTATAAAGCCCAGCCAGGTTTCCCTGTGCTACCCTCCCTATTTCCTGCCAGAGGGCAGCTCTGACCTGTCCACGTAGTTGGTGGTCATGAAGACAATCCTGGCCTCTGTGGAGGCCACACCATCCAGTGCGTTGAGGAGGCCGCTGAAGGTCAGGTGCCCCATACCTTGGTACACAGTCGGGTCTGTAGAGACAGAGATGTCTGAGATCACATCCATTGGACACTAACCCCGCACAGCCTTGTGGACCACCTCCCTATCATCTGAAGCTTAAGACAAGCTCCTTGCTCTCTCCTTGCCCTGAGGCTGACCCCTTGCCTCCCCTGCCCACCTGAACCCACGAGAACCCAAAAAGAGAATGAGGGGGAAAGCCCTCCTGCTGAAAATAGCTGAGCAGGAGAAATGTCTTTGCCTGATAAAGAACCCAAATTTCCCTTTTGTCCTGGGTTCAGCAGTAGCAGTCATTTTTTCTCCTTCTCAGTAGCTGGTGCAGTGCTGTGGTTTTGACTT
>WTXV02033943.1:0-42280 GCA_009823435.2 Nymphicus hollandicus
GGGAGGGACTCTTCATTAGGGACTGTAGTGATAGGACAAGGGGTAATGGGTTAAAACTTAAACAGGGGAAGTTTGGACTGGATATAAGGAGGAAGTTCTTTACTGTAAGGGTGGAGAGGCACTGGAATGGGTTGCCCAAAGAAGTGGTAAATGCCAGGTAAATCACTGCCAGTGTTCAAGGCCCAGTTGGACAGAGCCTTGGGCAACATGGTCTAGTGTGAGGTGTCCCTGCCCATGGCAGGGGGGTTGGAACTAGATGATCCTTAAGGTCCTTTCCTACCCAAACCATTCTGTGATTCTATCTGTATGTCTTAACACTTGTGTGTAACTTTGTAATTGCAAAACTATACATGTAGCATAGGATTCTAAATTTCAATAGAAGGCAAGACTTTGAGAATTGGATTCAATGCTTTTCAGATGGTTAAACCATGGCTAGGCTGTTAGCTAGCCCTTGCCTGCTCCTAACTTCCTAGACTATATGTTTGAAAATAAACATTCCAGTAGTGTGTAATGCATATATAATGTGCATGTGCTTGGTTAACAGACTAAACATACCGATTAACTACAAAAGTAACAACTTTTGTATTTTATATCTCAAAAATGTTTCAAGCATGTCCTCTACTTTTAGGTTGTTGCTAACTTTAGTTGCCACTTGCAAGTCTATTCTTTGTTAATAATGTCAAAGTAAATTGAGCCTTCTAGTATCTGCTCGTAGTTTACAAAATAACGTATGAATACTTACCAGGACATACGCAGTTGCATCTGATGCCTTGTTCAATGAAATCAGCAGCCACAGACTTTGTTAGACCAATAACTGCTGCCTTTGAAGTACTATATACACATCTGTTCACAACTCCTAACAGAAGGTCAGTGTGAAGGCAGTGTAGAAGCATGTTAAAGAAAGAAAAAGAGAACCAAGTTTGTTCAATATGTACCTGCTGTTGGGCCCCAGCATTTCCTGTGACACCTGTAGTCTCTCTGTAAGGACAGGCTAACAAAAATGCTGACTGCCAGAATTCTGCTCAGGCATACACGAGAGCAAAGACCTTTCAGTAGCGTACGTTTGAGTAGTCATCTAGAAAAGCTAACAAAGCAAAGATTTTGGAACAGCAGAGACCCATCTGTTAGTCACCATCAGGCTTCCTTGGGAAGCACAGCTACAGCCCTGATGTAATTGTCATTTCTTCATTGTTTCTCTGAAGAACGTATGCAGCAAGGTATCACTGGAAGCAGTTCCTTTTATTTAATACAAACTGGTATAAAGGATGCTATGAAATATTCAGGACAGATTCAAAAGCTCAGAGGCAAACACTCAGAGGCAAGCATCTTAGTGTTTCTGCAATTTGCCATCTGTATCCTTGTGTGTATATAGAAGGTGATATGTGCTCTTTTTTAACTCCATCCCTCTTCAGGATTGGCAACGCCCTCTCAATTTGAAGTTGTGCAAGGTTTATATTTTGCATTCCCATAATTTCTGAGATTTATGTAAGGAACTCTAGCAAGCTACTGACCTTTAATGCTGGATGCCACAGAAGACATATTTATAATATTTCCAGATTTCTGTTTGAGCATCTGCAAAGGAACACTTAAGTCATTCAAATGCAAACTGTTGTCATCTGCAGATCCAGCACAATAGCCCATAACAACCCACAGAACAGCCCTACATGCAATGGATACGCAGGGTAGCAAAGCTTAATCGGCACAAATGGGTGCTCATCTCTTTTTTCATCCACCAACTGAAGTAGTAAAGCAGAATCTGAAGTTCTTACTAAGTTCTCCTGAGTCATCTCAGGAGTGAAGATTATGACAGGAAAGGATTTTTTTTCCTGTCATAGCCACCTTGGAATCATTGCCCTTTTGTCACCACAGTAAGCTACTCTATGTAGTAACTCTGCTTATGCCATTTACCAATGCAGCTACTCAATGATCTCGTTCAAACTATAGTTTTGCAGAAGACTAAATCACAACTCTAGCATCTTTGAATTGCAGCTAGATTTCTTTAAGTTATAACCTTTTCAGGTATCCCAAAACCTAAGATGCGTAAAGCTGTTATATAGCAAACTCTGAAAATTAATATCAGGTAAAAAAAATCCCCACAAAACCACCAAACCAAAAACCAAACAAAAAGGACTAGAACAACACTGAAAAGAGTAATCGCCATCCAGTCATGGTCACAGCTTCCATATCTGGCCTCTGCATTTATGGGAATACAAACTCCTTATTCAGTTCACAAATTTTTGTAGTCCTAAACCTAGTTATTATGCAAACAAGTGTCCTCATGCTGCTACACAGTTCTGATATAACTAGCATGTTGCCATCAGTGGCACTGAATCGCTTCACAAGATAGTTTCCAGAGTTCCATAAAATTCATGTTAATATACATTATTAATATGGTAGCGCTGTATTGCAATGGCTCCTTTGCTGTTCTGCATTTGAAGGATTTTAGTTACACATTACACAGGGCAAATCCCCGAATGTATCTTCTCTACCACATCCTTTAGACAGATTTTCTACCTGAAGGATTACACAATGCAGAGAATGTTTTAGAAGCTGCATACTAGCATTTTTATCTCAAATCCCATGCTGTCACAGTGGCAAAAACTTAGACTTCTCACACTTAAACACAGTGCAGCAGAGACTAAAATTCACAGGCAAACAATCCTTACCTTAGGAAGGAATGTCCTGATCATTAGATACATGCTGCGAACATTGAGGTTCATAGTAAAGTTCCAGTCTTGATCGTCACAGTCCAGAATGGTTCCATGATGAACAAACCTAGAATAAGAGCATGAAGTGGATCACTGTCTGTGGTTTACACTTCTGTGGCTTTTAATGCACATTTTCCCATACAATTTTGCAATAGATAACTCTTCCAACCTTGAAAAGGAGGGATGAGAGCTCTTTCAAAGAAAGCAAGCAACAGGGTACTTTTTCTGATGAGTATCAGGGATACAAGGCAGACTTGGTATGTGCAAAGAAATGTTTGGCAATGGGACAGGAAAACAAAACCAAAAATAGCAAAGCACTAGCAGACCCTCAGCTTTGTTCACTTTGTTGTGCTAGGAGGGCCAAAGCCATCAGTATTGGGCACCCACAGAGTGGGGAAAACACAACAAATCCCAGAGCCATTCTATCTTGGCCTGGGTAACATGACTGCCCATGAGAAGTTCAGGTTTGATGAAAAAACATGAAAGTTTGTCTTAAAGGCATAAAATGAATTAAAGCAAAAGAAATAAGGAGCATTTAAGTAAAAGAAAGTTTGCTCTGGAGGAGAGGGAAAACTGGAAAAAATGTAGGATCGAACAGAAGCTGGTTACCCTGCAATGTTACAGAGGACGTCAATCTTTTCAATCTCCTTGGCCAGATTTTCTATCTGCTCCTTTTTGGTGACATCCAGAACACGTATTTGAATGCCTAGAAAAACAGGGTATTTGCTTCACTGTATTTGACTAAGGATTATCGGTTTATTTTTCTGAAGTGCTCAGGATTGCACCTACAATTTAAGGCAGTGGCTTAGCAGGGAGCAGCCCCCCCCCCCTTCAGTGGTGCATCACGACATTGAGACTCACTGACTGAGAGCTGCACTTAATCCTTAAATTAGTGCAGTGGTTAAATCGGGACAGCAATGGACAGCAGGTCATGCTTCCTAAAATTTCAGAAGGGAATTAAAGAAAGATCAACTGATTTGATTTGTTGTAACAGCATCACACAAGCAGATGAGCTAACCATCATTTACCATGAAAACATTTCCAATGAACTTGAATTCCACTATACTCTCAAACTGAACAATTAGAAAACCTGCATAATCATAACAAACTTTCATGACCATTATTATATAATAATTACTTGGAACTAATTACATGTGTCTCACATGACTCACAGTCACATTATGTGCCATCTATCTATGCATGGTTGAGGATATTATGAATCAGCCTTATATCATTTAATTAATGAGAAGTGATTCTGCAGAAGTTATTAACTCATTACCTGGAATGATATCACAGGAATTATTTAATTGCAAAAACATAAGCATCCTATTTGTAAACTTATTCATAATCAAACAAAAGGTGGCTTGGAATCTCATTGCTTTTTATTGTAACTATTTCAGCTCCTGACAGCTGTCACTGGCAGTGCTTATAGCACCAGCTGTGCCAGGGCCATACCTTCAGGAAAGACACTGATAACAGAAAAATAATCCTTCCATTTTGTGCAGAGCAGTTATCTCTGAAAGACTGAGACACATAATTGCTGCAAAATAGGGACAGGCGTAGCTCTTCCAAACACTTTATGATAGAATCAGCCCCTCTAACAGAACTGCTTTAGGGCCAACCTGCAGTGCCATCTCCAGGACTGAAGCGAAAAGAGCAAAGTAAAAGAAATATACTTTCAGGTGGGCCATAAGATGATATAATCTATGTGTTCTTTTACCTCATTTTATTGAAGTAGCTTCAGCAACCTAACACTACGAGCTATTCTCACCCATGTCAAGGCTGAATCACTAGTATGGAATAGGCCTACTTCATGATACACTTTGCCTGCACCCTCACTCCATACTGCATGTAAAGACTGAGCTGTGCACCCTTTTCAAATACATGGACTTCTCATCCAAAGGAAACCTGGATGAGTGGAAAAGAAGGAGTCTTGAGTACACTCCAGTAATTCCCTTAGCAGGTACAATTAGGCTCCCAGGGTAGCAAGACTTGCTGCTGATCACACTTTTGGTCACAGCATATGCATTATCTAGGATGAAGGGGCATCTAGTGCAGAACATGCCTGTGCCCCCATAGTTCAGTTTATGTTTTTTTTTTTTAATTCAGTCATGTGCAACTAGTGACACAAAGCCTAATAAATGTCTATTCTATTGAGAGACTGTTGAAA
This sequence comes from Nymphicus hollandicus, assembly GCA_009823435.2. Classification (NCBI taxonomy): domain Eukaryota; kingdom Metazoa; phylum Chordata; class Aves; order Psittaciformes; family Cacatuidae; genus Nymphicus; species Nymphicus hollandicus. The sequence goes on from WTXV02033943.1 coordinate 4,879, forward strand.
AGATAGAGCCAGTCTTGTCAGAGGCCCACAGCAGAAAGATGAAAGTCAACAGAAAGAAGTTGGAACATGGGGAAGTCTGACTGAATATAAGGTGTTTGGTTGTTGTGGATTTTGGTGGTGGTGTTTGTTTGGAGGTTTTTTTCTTGTGCGTTTTTAAATATCATTATTATTTTAAAACTATGAGGGCAGTTGCACCAGAACAGGAGCCTGCAGAGGTTATTGAGGAAATTCCATCCTTGGAGATGTTCAGAACTTGACTCAATACAGCCCTGAGCAACCTGCTCTAACCACAGCCACTCTGAGCAATAGGCAGGACTGTAAGGACAGTGCAGGCAAGACGTTCATGGCCTCCAGAGGTCTCATCCAGCATACATGATTCTAGACATATGTAAAGCATCTGAGTGATATCTAATTAATGGGAGAATTTGATCTGAAATTGATAAAACCCTTTTTCTTTTGAAGCCAAACTGACAAGTCCTTGAACAGGTTTTATATGCCTTAGTTAAATGATATAGACACTTTTGAGGAGATTTGTGTATAACGATGCAATTAAGACTACAGGCTGATGATTTACCTCAGCACCAGAATTGCCTCTCCTGGATAAAATTCAAAGACCGCAATGTGCCAAGCCTTGATGAATTATAGCTTAACTAATCGTGTGTCAAAAGGATGGAAATGGCTCTGAGTATATGGAAAATTACCTCTTGTGAACACAACAGCAGAAGGAGAAAAAACCACACAGTTGAAAACATAACACTTTTCTAAACACCCTCAGAACAAACCTGGAGAAGACCTAAAGTTCCCAGAGAGTTACAAAGGGATTGCTTGTGGTGAACTCCAGTCAATAGAGACCAAAATACACTCTAAAAGCTGCGCTAGAGAAAAGTGGTTTTGCATATTTGACTGTCACCTTATAACAGGAATTCCTTAAATCCAATTCCTTCCGTCAAATTCAGTTGGAAGAATTTTCAGTTATAAAATACATTCAAGTCTTACTTTTTATTTCAAGACTGAAAAAATATTTTTATATGATGTCACACACTTTTGTCACTTATGATTGAGAAACACAGCTCCTTGCTGTATGTTCCTGTGACATCAGTAGGAAAGCCATCTTCAGGCCTGAACATTTGTGCAAAAGGAACAGGCTTATCTAGTGTTGCGGGATTAGTTTCTGAAGACATACTAAACTCTAGTAGGCAGCTATCCTCTTAACACATTCCTTTAACTATGTGCCATGGAAATGCAAGACACTAAATTTACTTTTTGTATAGCTGGATGTTAGCTGTTGTGATGAGTGAAAAGCATTCTGTGCCTGTTAGAGTGCTGTGCTTGACAATTAGCCTAGTGATCTCAAAAGATAACTGAAATGGGTGTCACTCTGGGAGGAAGAAATGAGCTGCTTCTGTGACACAAAAACCTCAAATTATTTCACATGCCTTGAATAATACTCTGATATGCTGATGTTGCAGTATGTTACATGCTGAACCTCTGTCATTCCATAGCACAGAATAAAGCAATGCCAACACCTAAAGAATTAGTCTGGATATTTTCCAATTTTGTTTTCTGGTCTTTTGAAGTTTGTGCTATCTTCAAGTTAGATTTCAGCCAGTCTACACCAAAACTTGCAATAAATGAACCAATACCTACTGTAGGTCATTTACCTGGATATTTCTCTAGTTCTTGCAGCTTAGATTCATTGATGTCTGTAGCAATGACTTTGGCTCCTTCTTTTGCAAAAGCCTGAAGAATACAAAAGAAGCAGTTTATATTTAGATATTCCAGATCTTACCAGAAATAAAATCTATTTCCTCCTCCTTTCCTTTTTGGCTTGAATCAAAGTTGGCTGAAGGCAGTTGATCTCTCACTTTAATTTTGGGCATGTCGGGGAGTAATGGGCATCAATTACCACACATCTTGGGGACAACTAAGTAACTGTATGTGATACAAGACAAGAGTTAACATCTTGTCCTTAAACTATGGAATCCATAAATACAGTATAATAACAATAACCAGACTAAGACAACTGGTACTATTATTACCCTTATTAGCTGCATGGACACTAGTAAGCATGTTACAAACAGGTAGGGCTAGAATTGTCTGTCTTCTTGGATTTAAATGGGATTTGACAGATAAAGGCACAAGTCATAAAAAGAAATGGCAATATATAAGCTTTATGAAAATACTTTGCATCTAAACCATTGGAATAGAGCAATATTACAATAAACGTGACTTTCTTTGGCTCTTAACCGGAGATACTTTCTCATTCTTGATGCTTCCCTCAAAGCCTGCTTTCTCTGCACTGTGATTACTGATAAATCAACAGCTATGCTAACAAAGTAGCCTCTGTGTCAAAATTATTCTGACATCTCAGACTGTAGCCCCTAATCTTCAAAATAAATGTTTCAAGTGCAGCTTAAAAGGACAGTGGCATTAAACGAAAGTGGCCTTCTTTCCATGCTGGTTGGGTATTTACAAATTTACAATTATCTACTCCTTTGGACTAAGTGTTGTAAGTAAGTAAGTGCCAAGATTAGCAGTCTCCTGCATTCCTAACTGCATGCATATGAAACCAACTAGGATTGGCAGAAATCCTTCTTACAGGAGCTTTTCCTGGCTTGTTGATTACAATATGGAGATACTGAGATAACCCCACTAGCTTCTCTATCTACTATGGAAGAATGAAATGGCAGGGGAAGAACTGGTCAAAAGGAATTAAAAGGTAGCCAGAAAGTTAATACATATGTTGAATTCTGTTCAAGTAATTAAATTCTAAATTATTTCTCACAGTTGCTCATGGTGAACAGCACTGTAGCTGTGCAGTCAGTATCATGTAGACTTAGTTATGTCAATGATTAACGGAGATAAAATATCACGGCTTTACTATAGGGTATAACATGAAATATTCCTTCTATCCTTATCTTCTTCCAGAGCAAAGCAGCAGAAATTGGATTAAAGGTACAGACAGTACCAGCTGTATATTGTTAAAAAAGCAGTTGCAGCTGTTCTTGAATCTTGCCCTTATCCTTGCCTGATGTCACCACTTAGAGCCTCAGACTTTCAGAAACTCAAACAGCGCAATGCATGCAGTACAATGACTCTATTATTCCCTGAATTTTTCAATGAATAGTTCTGGCTTCATCTATGGTTTATGAATTCAAGAACTTGTCTGGTGCGGGTGTCTCTGGACAAGCTAGCATTAGAGACCTAGCTTAGGTACAGGAGAACAAACATTTTCCCACTTACTATAGCAGCTGCTCGTCCAATTCCCTGTGCTGCTGCTGACAGCAGTATGACCTTCCCATCAAGCCGACCCATGCTGCTGACCTGTGCAGACAGAAAATGTCATAGAATCTTTAAGAAAAAGATGAGCCAACAACATTCCCTGGGAATCAGATGCAAATGCGTTCCAAAAACTAGACATGATTCTGAGTACCTCTGCCATCAAATCATTTCACAGACTGTCCTGTTTGGCTGCAGTGTGACCCTGAGTCACCCAGGGTGCTCAGGAGGGGCTGCCTCAATCTTTGTTTTGGTTTAGTTTTTAATATAGTAAGAAGCTAAAAAAATATCAAAAGGTATCTGAGCTCAAAAGCCAAGGTTTTTATAGCAGAAACCAGACTTTGGTTTTTTTTTTTCTGTTTAAGGAAAAACAAGTTAAGATGAAACAGAAGCACAGCAGTTCATAATCTAGTGTTTCCACTGTCTGTTGTGTTCTTAGAAAGCAGCTCTGCCTTCTATTCCTCTTAAGCTCATCAACTTCCTAGATTGCAATAAATTCCACACAATACCCTGGGCCTTGGGCCTTGGTGTTGGCTCTGAATTGTCTCAGGAAGCTTCCAGCACTGCAAATTCCCAGCTCCAACAAGGCAGAGAGGAGGGGAGAATGATAAAGCTCTGTCCTCTCTTGCCCTTCTCACCTTCCTTGCTCTCAGGGGACTACTGAGCATGCTTAGGACAAGCAATAAGGAACCTCTGGGGTGTTCTACCTTACTCAGTGTGTAACAGCCAAAAGGCAAAACATTGCCCTCTTCTGCCCAAGCACACACTTTGACATGTTGTGGCATGTTTAAAGAAAATCAGCATGTAAAGTTGCAGACAAATAACTAGAAGCAAATGCAATCCTCTCCCTCCTGTGGATGTTCTGTTATGTAAGGGATAAACTACCAAATAGAATGTTTCAGAGTGAGGTCACTGTGTTTCAGTCAGAACACAGCATCTGGTATTTGTTAACTGGGTTATCAATAAGCAAAGCTTTCTGCACTTTTAACCCACAAAGCAAAATTTGTTCATGTAGCTGTGACTGTAGAAAGGCATCCTAAGAACCTGAAGTCTTAAAAAAATATACATGAATCCAACATACCAAATACTTCACTAAGAAGTTAAGATAAAGATGCCATAATCTCCCCTAAATTAGCAGACAATGCTGTCATCTGGAGATGCTCAAATCCAAGCTGTGCCTCAGATTGCAAAGTCAAATTCGGTGTCCTGTATCTTAAACCAAATTATTAATTTACCTGATTTTGCCCAGAAATCCTGTCTATTTTCTCAGCAGCTTTTCCCTACAAAAGTTGCACAAAAAACAGTGTTCCCCTGAAGGTTACAGATTCAACAAATCAGACTTCTTCTGAAGCACTGAATGGAAAAATTCTTTCTATTCTAACATATAAATCAAAAGATTTAATGGTTTTATGTCAGAGTTGCAGCTTATATATCAAGACCCACCAACTTCTTCAACATGAGTCCTTCTCACAGGCTACAGTTCTTCACAGACTGCTCCAGCGTGGGTCCCTTCCATGGCGTGCAATCCTTCAGGAACAGACTGCTCCAGTGTGGGTCCCCCATAGGGTCACAAGTCCTGCAGCAAATCAGCTCCAGCGTGGGCTCCTTTCTCCATGAGCCACAGTTACCGCCAGGACTGTGCTCCAGTACAGGCTTCCCACGGGGTCACAGCCTCTTTTGGGCATCCCCCTGCTCTGGCATGGGGTCCTCCCCGGACTGCAGGTGGGTATCCGCTCCACCATGCACATCCCTGGGCTGCAGGGGAACCTCTGCTCCAGCACCTGGAGCACCTTCTCTTTCTGCACTGACCTGGGTGTCTGCAAAGCTCTCCCTTTCATGTGTTCTCACTCCTCTCTCTAGCTGCAATTGCTCCTATGCAGCAACTTTTCCCCCCTTTTTAAACACATTTATTCTAGAGACGCTACCACCATCACTAATGGGCTTGGCCCTCACCAGCGGCTGGTCAGTCTCGGATCTGGCTGGTATTAGCTCTGTTGGACACCTGGGAAATGTCTAGATGCTTCTCACAGAAACCACTGTACTATTTCCTCCCCCCTGCTACCTAAACCTTATACATTCCCTAAAGGCAGAGGAAGCTTTTTGGGGTCTTTTTTGTCACATGTATCTTTTCAGTGGAAAAGAGACAACAAAACCTGATCAGTTCAAGTACTTCTGTAAATCATCTTACCGCTTTGGAAGCACAATACATTATAAATACATTTTTCAGCCTAACAAACATACACAGTACTTTTTCCCAACCAAACATGCACAATAAATATTTTTCAAACAAGCAAGCACAAGAAATACATTTTTCAAACAGTTTTTATGAACATTTGCTGACTGTATGAGGCGTTTAAAAATAAATGTTAATACAGTCACTCACCAAGAGAGCGCAATCGGTGTGTTAAGAGTTGCTGACCTTTGTACAAAATGAAGTACAGTATCTTTTCTGCTGTGCTTATTGGGAGTTGTAGTCTAAGCGCTGAATTTCTCTAGAACGTAATTTCCTGTTGAAAAGTTGAGATGCTGCCACCTACCGAAACTGGAGACAGAACGCTGTGGTTTTATTCCTACCGAAGAAAGGACAAAACAGGAGCACCAGCGTTCACATCCATTCTCCTTAAGGATTTCAAGAAATCCACAAGATTCCCATAAGAACAGGCCACAGACATGTTTTTTTTCCCAAGCATTCTCTCTTTAAGCCATATAAGCTACATAATTCCAAACTAGGGCAATACTTTATTGATGTTTCATGAAGAATTTGGAGTCCTGCCTTAACTTGTAAGGCACATTTTCCTCAGAAAAGCCACTTCCGTGGCTAAACTGGGATAACGTTACTTAACTTTGTGTTAAGCTTGTCTTGTCTTTCTGCTAAATTACGATAGCTTTTAAAACAAAACTGCCCTTGTAATTGTGTATAAGAAAGGTAGATCTATGTATACATACCTTGTTTCTCCCTTCCAAAAGGAAAAAAGTCAGTTTAACTCATTTATTAGAGCACCAAGATGGAACGAATAAAGAGAAAAAAAGCTGGCAAAGGAAATATTTTTCAATGATGGTAGAAATTGAAAAAACAAACCAACCAAAGCAAAAAAAGAAAAAAAAAAAAAGAAAGAAAAAAAATGATCCAAACCCCAACCAACCTACCTCAAAGCAAACAAAAAAACATCACCACAAAAGCATCAGCACTTCGCACATATCACTGTCAGGAAATAACCTGCTTCTACATACCCATGGCTGTGGTAGGAAAGGAGACAGTTCAGTGCTGAACGCAGTAACAGTACTGAGAACCTGTGTAGTTTTGGCTAGCAATATCTTTAAAAGTTTCCCAAAATACATTTCGGGTCAAAGATTGAGAGATAAATGCTTGCAATTTCTTAGTAGTTACAGTAGTTGGTAGAGTTTTCAGCTATTCAGGAAAAAAGATAGTTGGTTCTTTTAGGTACCTCTAAAGTACCTCCAGCAGGTAAATAATCCTTGTGCAGCTCTGATGACCGTAACTGCTGAATGCCAGGGAACGTGTCAGTGTAACCATTTGCTTATCAGTTTGGGTAACCCAAAACAGAGTACTTAGAGACCTGGCATCAAGAGCTTTATTCATATAAAATAAGGATTATGTTTTTGATACATGTATCTTCCTTAAATATGACTCTCATCTCATGAAGATTATTTTGTTCTTAAACAGAGTTGATCTTGGGTTTTGAGTGCCAAATTCCTATTTAGTTGGCAGTGGAGGGCTTGTGAGGAAGAACTACCTTTTAGACTCCAAACATTTCCTGACAGACTCAAAAAATTAAACTAAACACCAGTGACAGACTCATGCAACAGTAAACTTCCACACAAAGTAATTATTGCAGAAAGTTAGATGAAACAAGACAAGAAGCAAGATAATGATGGAAGTGATGTGATTACTGTAAGAAGATAGTTTAGACACTGAATATTGTAATCAAACACCCTTAGATCATAGCAAAAGTGACCAGCAAATATATTTTTAAATACTTAAGGTTTTATTGTCAAAACAAATATTATACAAAACATACAAAAAGTCAGTCACACAATGCAGATAAGCAGGCTATTAAAATACTGTGTCTTACAGCCCTGATCACCATCCAGTTTATTTTCTATGCACTAGAAGAGCAGAGAAATGTCAGGTCCATTGCTTACTATTAAAAAAATTCCAATAGCAACTTCAGACAGGCACTAGAAGTATTTTGAAAGATGATGCAAAGTACAAAGTTTTTCTTGGTACCATAACTGGCTGAGCTTCAGAAATACTGTAAGGTGTTTAAGAGGAACCCTTGATTGTGCCCTATAAACAGAAAATTAGTGAGTTCAGTTGCAATGTCCAGGTTAAAATTGTGGTGAAAATGCAGTTTCTGTGGACTTAGAGAAAGCATGGTATAAAAACTGCATGCTGAGAAACAAAAAGCATAGTTCTTTCCAACTCAACAGCACTCTGAAGATAAAAGTATTGCCCACCCAGAAGAGGGCTGGTTTAGGAATGACAGAATTAAGTTTACGACTGAGAAGTTTCACAGTAGATTAATGTTCCATTCCCATTTCCTTTTCTTCAATACATTAGCTTTTCTTTCTTTGCCATCCAGGAAAGAAACAAACCACCAAAGCAGAACATCATCAGATCAGCAGTCTGTGGGCAACATGACTGCTTTTCCAATTGTGGGAAGTAGCAACTCCAAGACAGCAAGGGATCTGTGTGCCAGGGCTTTTCTCACAATTTGAGAGGCTGATTGCTTTTGACCTGAAGTAATTATCTTTCATATATGCACGTTCTGGCTGTAGCCACAGCAAAACCAGCTTACAACAGAGCACCTTTATTGGGTGATACAATCAGGGGCTTTGTCTTTCTCTGAAGTTCCAAACCAGTGCTTAAGATGTTGTTCTGGGGCCTCTGTTCCTGCAGGCTGTGTACCTATACAGAAGACAAGAATGTTAAAGTAACACTTAAACTTTCCCAATCAGACAAGCAGAAGGAGCAGAGCAATTCAATCCTGACCAGTGTTTTAAATGCCCTCTATCAAAGCTTGCCTCTGAGGAGCTTGGTAACAGTACAGACTTCCTCAGAACACAATGTTGACCATCACAAGGAACTGCAATGGGTTATATTCTTTCTGGAAGTCTGCCATTAGTACCTTGAAAACTGGTTAACTTTCCAACATGTCTGCTAGAGGTTTTTAGAAGCAAGTGCAATGATAAGGGCAGTAGCATTAATATGCTAGTGTAGATCATTAGGAGACTTCCTCAGATGTAAGAAATCTTGAGCAGGCCTGAGGAATGGAAGTTACCAAGGCAGTTACTACTGCAGCTGAAGCCAGGCAGACAGACAGATGCAACAGACACTGAAGTCTATGATCTTGAAGTTTAGAAAAAACATTAACCAGCAGGTAACTTCAAATAGTTTTGCCAGAAGTCTGTGCTTAACCAATGTAAAGTTAAAAACCAAAACACTGTAGAGCATCAGCTATCCGGTAATGATATCCTGCTAATTCTCTTTAAAAAGTCAGTCATAAAAACTTCCAACAAAATTAAAAAACAAAAGGAACAAGAGATTTGCAACAAAAACAATTGTATAATGTTCATGGGGTGAAGAGTTCATTTAAGTACTTAGGTTCTGTAGAACATACATAAGCTTCATGGCTCCAGCTGGTCAGCCCTACAATTGTCAGCTAACTAACCATTCAGTAAAACTGTGCTACCATGCAAGCTTCAGGTCAGAATATGGGAAGTACAGGGTATTTACCACCCTCATCTCACAGACCGCCCCTTATATTTTACCTCTCCAAACCTCTCCAGGACACTACCACTGTGTCACATACCTGTAAGTATACCCAAGCTGGAATTATCAAAGAAATTTGTTGCAGAAGTCGGTGGCAGAGTCTTCACTGCGTCCTGAGTCACAGCCTCCTGAGAAATGGGTTCCTTGGCAGGTGAAGGCATTTGCTCTTTAAGGGAGTATGACACTGTCTTCTTTGGGGAACTTGGTATCATCTCTCGAGCATTTTCTCTTGATAGTCTCTCTTTTAGTGCTCTTTCTTTCCATTTTCTAACTTCCTCTTTCAGTTGAAGCTCATTACTGAAAAACAGAAACAAAACACACCCCAGCGTTTAACTAAGAAAAAAATAAAGTAGTTCCTTTATATAAGGAAAAAAACCAACCTTCCAACAGACAGTTCTCCTGTGCTTTCAGATGACATACCACACACAGACATGGCAAAGCAATGCCATATCTGTGTCATCTTGCTTTCAGAGGCAATTTATTTTCTAAGATAAAAAATTTTCCAACATACAATTTAAGTACATCTTCAAGCATTTAAGAGAGTCTTACTAAAAAAAATAAAACACAAGACCAAGTTCAAAACCATAAAGATACATAAGCAGGAAGTCACTAGCTTTAAATGTAAGTTTGATGTGAAAGTATCTAGAAAATCTAATATTGATAGTAATTACTCATTTCTATAGGCCTCCCAGAAAGAGATGCTGATGACATACACAGTTAAATAGCAAGAAATAATTTGACATGTTGTTGATCAGCTTTATACTTACCTTTGTAGAATGTCAAGTTGTTTTGTCAGGTGCGAGTTCTCTTTCTGTAGTCTCACTCTTTCAGATTTTAGAATAAGTATTTGTGTGCTCTGCACAATACCACTGCCACCACCACAAGTAAGAGGCATTTGGGATTGCTGAGGAGCTTCTTTTTCTGTCACCACTAGGAAACAGTTTTATACACATACGTGCATTATTTGGACAGTCAATAGATTTTTTAGCCTACTCTTTCTTATGGTCTTACATGTAAAACCTCACTCAGTTACAAGTGCCATTACAATAGGTTTTTTTCTGTAAACCACCACCTCCTCTCCTCCACCCCCCACTATTTCACACTGCCAGGGAGGTACTAAGAAACTTAAGAGAATCTTCACTGGGTCATTTACAGTTAAAATAGTTATAGTTTCAGATATGTAATAATTATGATTAGAAGTAGCTATTCACATGTGAAGTCAGTCAAGGAAACAACAGCAAATGTGTTGGACCTGTTTAGTCTAGAGAAAAGACTAAACAGAGAGGGGATCTCATTATTGCATATAAGTATCGAAAAGGCCCATGCCAGGAAGATTGTGCCATACTCTTTTCAGTGGTGCCCAGTGACAGGATGATGAGTGATGGCCATAAAGTAAGACACAAGAAGTTTCACCTCAACATGAGATAGAACTTATCTATGTTGAGGGTGGCAGAACACTGGAACAGGCTGCCCAGGGAGGTTGTGGAGTCTCCCTCTCTGAAGACATCCAAAAGCCACCTGGATGTGTTCCTGTGTAACCTGCTCTTGGTGGCCCTGCCTTGGCAGGGGGGCTGGACTAGATGACCTCTTCCAGCCCTAATGATTCTGTGATTCTGTATGTGCAGCTAACATTTTACTTTCCATCTCATCTTCCAGTGCACCCAATCCTCCTCATACCCTTTGAGGCAAAACGCCTACATCTCAACCTGGACTTCAACCATATAACCTTAAAACTGAATGTTTAACATAGAGCTCCTTATATTTGTTTTGAATTTACCAGTAACATCATGCTCTTGATGTGCTCTTCTAAGTTCTTCTTTCAGCTTTGTTAACTGTTGTTCTTTGTGTTCTGCAAGAGCTTTATAATTAGCAAGTCTATATGAGGCAGGAAGGGAGAAGAAAAAATAAATTCTTAGTTTAATAATCACAGTTGCAGGAGAGCTACGATGTGCTATCAAATATAAAACAAAGTTATTACAGGCAAAACTAGATAAACCTGGTTGTCAGATTTTAGGTAGAGTGCAGGAAACAATAAACTGGACTAGGATTCTCTGTGTATCCATTCGCTCCAGTGACTTAGCGTGATTTCAGTTACTGCTTTCCCCTCACCTTCTTTTGTCAAAAAAGTTATTTCATTTATGGCTGAACAAGGGTTGGTTGATATATTGGTGCATGTACAGGGTAGGAATTTTATAATCAACCCAAGATGCACGTGGTTTGTACTTTCTCTGGAATCTAGCTACAGTAAAAAACATAGGACAGCTAAAGCTGAATGCTCACTTCTTATTCTGTCAAAAAAAAAAATATGGAAAAGTAAGAGCTAAGAGCTAAAGAGTGGAGAACTAACAAGGTAAAAGCTGAACTTACTTTGTATCAAAAGATTTGGATTGTTTCATTCTTTCCATATCGCATTTTACCAGTTGTGTTTTGAGATTATCAATTTCTTCTTTATACAACTCAGCACCTTTATCTAATTTTGCCTGAAAAGAAAATATTAAGTGTTAAGAAAGGCTCATTTCTTAGCAATGAGTTTAAGGGCTGCTTACCTTGTATCTTTACTGCTAGATTTTGCAGGACAAGACTGGGAGCTGGAAGTTATTTTGGAATAAGAATGCCCATATCACCAACTAGCACTATAGTATTAGCTGGTATCCTAACTCTGGTGTGTTACATGCAATCATACTTTAGCAAGTTTGACTTGTTTGCACATCTAAGTCAGGGAATTTTGAACTAGTATGCAACCATATTACATAGAAAAAACAGCTCATGCTTCATTTTCAACATAAAACTTTTAGAATGTTTCAGAAATGCATCACATAAGTGCTTCTAATATTGCTGAGCCCAGGACTATGGGTTCTAAGTTTTGCCTCTGAAAGCTGCATTGGTAGAGTGTGAAACAGGCAAGTACAGTGTTTTACTCTAAGAATGCCATGCAAACCAAACTGACTTGAGAGAGCTACATTTCATCTACAGCTCTTCTCAAGCATGCTCTCTCTCCAAGATCAGGTGAGAATGAGAAGAGTGAAGTATTTTGCTCATACCTGAAGACTCTGATTCTCTGTCAAGGCAGTTTTGAGGCACTTCTCCATCTCATTCAGTTTGTCTTGCAGTTGGGTGGGCTCACTTGTCTCCGTTTTAATTCTTATCTGTGCTTGTAACTTGTTTATAGTGTCATCTTTCTCTTCAACATTTTTTCCTACTTCTTTTATTACATTTTCCAGTTCCTGAATTTTTACTTCCATAGCCTGTTGGAATATATCAATCAGTTATGAGTAGTTATACAAAAGGATACAACAGTAACAGCACACGGTCATACTCTTAATGAAAGGAAAACCCAAACCACACAAGAAAATCCAACACTACAGGCTCTATAGCAACTCTTGGTGTCTACCTCACGGTTTTGTGTCACTTTTTAGTATTCTGAAACACTCGAGTCTGAGGAGGAAAAAGTAAGTGCTTCAAACAAGGGTAACTGTGACAAAAAATAGGACAGAGAGAAAATGAGTCCTCAATCCCTAGGATTAAAGACAGAATTCTTCTCCAGCTTCCTATTTGACATAGTAAGTACCCTATACTTAAATGAAGCATCAGGAGTATCACACTATTAAAATCAATACATCAAAACCATTCAGGAACATTTCATGTTGATTTGTAAAGTGATATTTGTGTACAGAAAATGGGTAATTAAGACACATGACAGGCAAGAGCTCAAACTTGCACTTTGGGAATAAAAAAGCTACAAAACTAAAGCACACTCTGGGCCGATATGCTGTGGCACAGGTTTACAGTTGCCATCAATGTTAATTGTTTGGTTTTTTTTTCAGCCTGATATACTCTCACTTAGAAAACAAGCATCAAATAAGCTTTCCTTAGAAACAAACATCAGTACCTTCACATCTTGTTCTGCAGCCTGTAATTTGTTATGAAGCCTGTAGTTTTCTTCTTCTAACACACGACTGGCAGAGCCACCAGGGGCCAGTTGTTCTTTAAGAGTCTTTAGTTCCTGAAGCAATTCTTCACTTTTCTCTTTTGTCTGTTTTGATTCAACATCAGCATTTTGACAATAACTGGCAGTTCTGGCATCCAGCTCTGATGAAAGTTGAAGGAGTATCTGAAAATAAAGTAGTGTCATACTGCTAAATTTTCAATTATTTTTGAATCTACTAGAATTAAGTGTAGAAATAAGAAGTATCTTGGCTTGCATTAGTTTCACATTCTTGTTTCAGCATCCCATTTGCAGATGCTTGCCATCAGAAATGAGTCACTAACACTCAAAGGACAGGTTTCGTTTCCAAAAGAAGTGAAAGCAGGAAGGGGCACAAAAGACAATGCACTACAAAATTACCAGTATTTCTGCATTAACTCAAACACATGCATTACAGAAACAAAAGAATTATATTGGAAACTCTAACAGAAGCACACACAATTATTCAGAGTTTTTGCTAGAACATACCCATTGACTAAAATAAGTGAAACTATTTGAGAGAATATATACATGTCGGACTATTCTAGAAACCCATATGTTTAACATGCCAGATAAAGAAATACTTCACACTGTTGGGAAATGACAACACTATACTAGATTTGTTTGGTGGAAGCTTTGATCCACAAAATATGTCTGTCAGGGAATTCTTCCAAAAAGCCTGGCAACATTGGGAAATCCCTGAAGAAGCTAAGACTGGCTAATCTCTACAAGAAGCAGCTTTTAAATAGGTTAAACTTAACAGGACAGAACTGAGTCACAACACTGGGGGAAGAAGGGTGGTGAGCTCTTCATACTTCAGATCAATACTGTTAGAAGGAATAGTATAAACAGACCAGGAACTTCCAGGATATACTTGTTAGGAAAATTTCCCTACAACAACTCAGAAGGTAGTGGATTCCCTCCCATAACCTGTTTCTTTGAGTAGTGTTCAATGCATTTGATTGAAAAGATAAAATCTCATGAAGTCCTGTTCTTTATCCACTTAACTCTGTAAAACACTTTTTTTCCCCAAAGGGGACAAGAGGTAAGAAGGAAAGAGAAGAGAAAGGAAGGCCAAGCTGCCAAGTTCCACAGGCAGTTATATAACAATTATAAACCTACATCTTCCAGAATTCAGTTTAACACAAACATACCTGCTTCACGTATTTATCACCTAGAAAGTCTTTCACAAAGCAAATTTCCAAGTTTGGATACATTAGGAAAGAAGTATTTAAAATCTTTGGAGTATTCCTACCTCTTACAGTTAAGTATGAATAGAGTAGAGTGCTGATAATAATGAATAATCTTTAAATAGCATTTTTTGCTTGTTTTCAATCAGATTAGAGGCATTTACAGAGTGCTTAAACACAGATTAGATTTAACATTACCTTTACTTTAGGATTCCAGAAGTTAATGACTTGCGAAAGCCTTTCATTATCTTTCCTTAACTCTTCTTTAAGTTCCTCAGCATCACAGTGAGCTCCTGAACAAGCTTCCCAAAACTGTGTAGTTTCTTTTCTAGCACTTTCTTCCTGCTGTAACTCTGCTTCTATGCAGAGAAGTTCACTTTCCATTTCTGATACATCTTTGAAAATGCTCTTTACAAAGAGAAAAAAGAGGGAATTGAAGTTTAAATACTACTTTGTAACTACATGTCTAAATATATATTTTGCCCTTTTTGGCAACAATAGTTGCAGAAAGTCTATTTTAGCATCTAATTATCACATAAAAGGAATTCTGCTATACTTAAGTTATACTTTACTGGGAAAATGAGTCAGCCATCTGACTCATATGTTTCTGGGGCAGGTTGGAAGGGGAAAAAAGGTATGCATGTTAACAAGAGTGTTATTGTTTTATAAGTAACCTTGGTATTGGGTATTATGTATTTTACAGGGCAAATGAGTAAATAACATTCCCACTATTTTATAACCTAATAATTTATTTTTGAGGTACTTGAGACAACTTTATCGAAACTTCAAATTATAGAATAACTAGCATAGAAATTACAAATTTTAATCCCCCCCTTAAGTCTCAACAGATAAAAGCAATGCTATTAGATTAGCACCACCATGTTACACCCATGCCTGGAAATAGGCAAGTTTGTCTGAAAATTGTTTCAAATACTACCTCTGCCTCCAAGTGCAAACTCTGCAGCACTTCACTCATGTTTAACTCTTGAGAAGACACTTCATTCTGGTTGAAATAGATCCTTCTTAGGTGCTGAATCTGAGCTCGTAGCTGATCTTGTTTTCTCTTTTCCTCGAGCAATTCCATTTCATACTTGTTAACAGTAATATAATAGTCTCTTTTCTTTGAGCAAACACGACTAAACAGGAACTGTTGGAGAAGCACAGCATGTATCAGTGAGTATGCTTTAAAAATGGTACCTCACACCCAGGTAAAATTCCATAATTCAATCTATTTGCTTTCCTAGTCCATAGGTGCCCAGCACAACTAAAACGTGACCAAGCAAATCAAGTTCATATGAGCTGAACAGCAATGGCATTTAAGACTTTTAGCTGGACCAGCATTTCTAAAGGATGGTATTTTTTGTGGACTCCTAAAGAGGCCAGAAAGTCTGAAATGTGCTAGACAGCCTTCCATGAATCTAGACTTTGAAAAGCCAAGTGAGTTATTCATTGTATTTATTTCCTCTTAAGAGTTGTGAAAGGTGTAGATGATCTACAAGAATAACATCACTGTGCTGATTTAAAGCTTCATTCTAGTTGAGATCACTACTTAAACTTCTTTAACCATAAAAGTTAAAAAGCACATTGGAGGGGGGGAAAAAAATAAAATCAAAACCTAAAGTTATGAAATAAGGCTCTTTGGAAGAGTTGTTTGTTACTGGCTATTTATAGAGATGATTGACTCTTGAGATCATGTCCAGTGTTTTTGTATACTGGACATGAACCTTGCTTGCCCTCTCCCCAGACCTGTATGTCATCATGTCCACACTGCTCCCCTCCCCACCAAACCCCTGAGCATTTGATGGCAAATAAAGAAACAGAAAAGCTTTTACTGTACTTCTGCATATGATAACAGGAATTCTTTCCCAATTGCCCTTAACTTTGATAAATGGAATCAGTTTCTCCACTGGACTACAAATTGGGGAAGGTCTGCAAGGCTATAGCACTTAAAACTACTTGGGTAGTCTTGCAGAATAAAAATGCACCTCCAAGGCATTTTTCCTTGTGAGGGGAAAAAGACATGCAACACATACTTAGGGGTTCATAATTTGCTCTATTGAGTACAGAAAGAAAATTTCTTTTCCTAATTAAAATGGATTAATATTAATTAATTACTCTGCAAAGCAGCTGAACTACAATCAAAAACTAAGCATTATTACCTAAATACTTCCAGTTTTTCAGGATTGTAAATCATTTACCAGCAATTTATTTTCTCCCAGATATGGATTCACAAAAAAAAATAAATAAGCAAAGCTAAAGTATACAGAATACTAGTTGTCAATTTGAGAGCTTACTAAAAAGCCCCAAACCAAAGCAATATGAAGCATTTTAAGTTCGTACCTTCAGTTTGTTCAATAAACTCTGGAGATTCCTGTTTATTTTCTCATTTATAGTTTGAAGTATTTTGACTTGTTTACTCTGCTCCGATGAAAGCTGAGTCTCTATCGCAGCTATCACTGCCTTCTGACTATTCAGTTCATTCTTTAGATTAAGTGACACTGTAGACAGACGTTCATACCTCTGCCCCATAGCTGGGAATTTCTCAAGAAGCTCCTAAATACAAGTGAAACAGATTCATTCATAGTAAGGTAAAGAGTGATTAGCTTTAAACAGAAGCTTAAAATAAACCATCAGACTCCAGGACTAGCCCCTGCAGTATGTATTGGTCTTACAACCAGAATGTTAGGACTAAGACTTCAGTTTTTACTTGCCACAAGAATACAACAAAAAACCCAGGCACAGAGAATTTCTTAATTTTCCAGAAAATCATTTCACAAGCTCAAGTTATTTTCATGGCCTCATCAAGACCTGTAGAAACAGGCCTGAAATGAAACTGTTGCCTGTTCACAAATGTTACAACTGGGCTACCCTCAGAATGGGCTCTCAAGTTGTTCTACTCAGTCTTTCATTGAAAGAAAGGGATCATGAAATTGTTCCTAGCACTCTGCCATAAAAAGGGCAATGTGATCTAGCAGTGAGCAAGCTGAGAAATGTAATAGGCTTCAAGGCACTCCCGGTAAATTGCAATTCAAGTATCACATTATGAAGCTAAGTTATATGTTTTAAAGTATAAAACTTCCTAGGCATACTGCTTGCATCTTTGGTTCTTAGTTGAAAGAAACAGGATTCACCAGTTTAACTCTTCACCCCACCGTAAAAAAAACAGTGGAACTAACACTTGTACTTGTTCCTGTTGGACACAGGGGATAAGATCAGAAAACTGCATAAGAGGAAGACAAGATCTTAACCTATTACAAAAGTCATAAGGGGAGAGCACCATGAAGAGATCAACTAATGTTTACTTCTCTCAGTATTAGCTCCCTACTGCTGATGTAGAATAGAAAACGTGGAGAAAGCTACACAACCAATTTTTACAATTTGGTCCTTCACCACTTTTGATGTTACACTGAAGAAACACCCAGGGCTTTTCTAGCATATAGAGAATGATGCTCAAGTCTGCTGCACACATGTACAGAACTGTAATACAAAGGTACTCCGCTTTAAAATATTTCATAAATATTCATAAATCCCAATTTATTTTGGCTTTCAGTAGGTTAAGAGTACTTCTCACATCTGTGAGAAAGTATATTCAGGAGAGTTAATTAAACAAAAGCTCTGATGAATTAGAAGAGCTTCCTATTTTTTGGAAAGAAGCCATTTAATGAAATTGATTTATGTGAAACCGATTTATTTTTGATGCAGATGTAATTTTTTTGAAGGGAGGATTTGGGAGGGATTTTGCAAAAAGAAAATGATGAAGCACAGCTACACTACTACTAGTTATTTTCACTGGGTGGCTGGACAGTAACAAAATCAAGTGAGATGTCTCAACTAAGAAGTTCAATTTAACATTCTTAGAATGAGGTGCACAGTCACTGAACAGCAACAGCAAATCAACTGATCCCATGGTTTGTGGCATCTTAGCAAGATAAGCAAACAGTTTTATACACTATGCACAGCAAGGTTTATGCTCCAGAACAAATGATATTAAGGTTCTGGTTCTACGTGCATCTTTAAAGTTAGCTGAGAAGCAAATTTACCATAATTTTGAAGTTCGTTTCCTTCAGTTTGTCATCAACCGTCTGTTCTGCATTATCCAGGCCCACCTGAATGGATATATCATTCAGGTTTCTCTGCTTCAGTTGGTCTAGAGCACATTCCAGTTTTGCATTTGTTTCAGCACACTAAAATAATAATAATAATAATAATGAAAATATAGATATTTAAGTACCATTCAAGAAGAGGCGTTACAAACAGGTTAGGTATGCAACTTGCAACACCAACCTTCTCAGAATTTTTTTGCAATTCTTCCTTGAGCTGATCCCGCTCAGACCTGACATCCTGAAGAAGTTTTTGTAGCTCTTCTTTTTCTTGATTAATTACTGAGATTTCCTCTTTAAGTTGGGAAGAGTAACTAGTCCTTTCAGCCAGTAACTGGTCTTTTTCACATGATAAGTTATTTAGCATCTCAGTTAACTGTTGAAGCTATAACAAACAGTGAAAAAAAAACCCAACAACAAAGAATTACAATTTGGTCCTGGTCTGTATGCTGTCCTCTGAAGTACTCATCAATTGTGTCAAATACAAAGAGCACAATTTCCAATAACCCAATAATATCCAGTAATAATTATCCAATTATCCAATAATAATTCATACTAACAGCAAGCGAAGCTTAAAAATAATTTTTTGTGTTCCAGTTGCTCAGAAAAAGAAATTAAAAGCGAAAGGAATAGTATGATACCAAGAACTCTAGTCAGCTTTGGTCTTCAGTAAAGCAAGAGGAAACAAAAAGGCAGTCAGCATATATCCCCATCACAAGAAAAAAATAATAGAAGATCAGCGTAAGAGAAGGGCAATGGAATTGTCTATCTACTCTAATGAATAATAGAATATATTTGCTGATGTGAAGCAATCCTTGATTACTCTGACCTACAGTCAAAGGAAGAGTTTGAAAGGTGAAAAGCGAAGAAGTGAAAACTGTAAAAAGACTGAATTGGCAAGAAAGTGCAAGACTTTATGAATAACATGGTTTGAAAGTATGCAAAGCACCAAGGATTCCAAACCCAGTTAGGTTAGTACTGTCTACACATGCCTTTTGAAGTCAGAATAAAGGTATTAAGCTTGCACGCATCGGGTAAATTGATGTCCATCTAAAGGAGTGACCAACCAATCTGGTTATGAGGCCAAGAAATTGAGGATGCTATCTCTGTCACTAAAACTTGTAGAAAGTCCCTTGCCCATGTTCATGCTTGCTTAGCAACCACGAAAATCATATGCTGACAACAAAAAGAAAATTAAATAGGATTTGTCTTAAGCAAAAGTTTAGCACATCTGTGATAAAACATCAGAAGACAGGACAGCTACTAAAACCTGAACTCCTCACCTTGCTTGTCAGGCAGTCCTCCACAATCTCTGACCGCCTCTGAATCTTTGACAAATGTTCTTCCCTTTCTTCAGCTTTGATCTTTTCATTGCTGAGGAGTTCTTGCTGCCACTTCAATTCTTTTTCAGTTTCAAGAATCTGGAATAAAAACAGAGCAACAAAAGCAACATTAAAGTTAGGGGACAGCACGTGAATCTACCTCTTACACATCAGAGTATTCATTATTTCATACAAGTCAAAACACTTGGCACAAAAACCACCCTGCTTTAGTTTGAGTACAAGTTCTGCCCTTGAAAGCATTTCCTTTCACTAAGCAAAGCCTGCCAAGCAGTTACATGAGCAATTTGTCCAATTGTTTAGTAGCAAGATGTAAAACTGAAGATTTGATAATCCATGCTTGCTGATGTTATTTTTTCACATTAGTCAGTCTATACATACTTAAAATATCAGTGGTTCTACCTGAGGTTTCCTAAAATAATCCAAAAGCTTTTATATTTCTTAAAATTATTTGCAGAGTTTCTCTTGGGGAAAACGCTATTTACCAGACTTCCTTTTAACTTTAGAAATTATCATCTTAATTTTTGTTAACTACGTATCGGAATGAATTTTTCTGAATAGCATGTCAACATAAGCATACCTTTCATGCAAAGACTTGGAATACTGAAGTCAGTTCCTAATTTCCCAGGAAATAAGACATCAGGAAGGAGAAATAGATCACTAATCAGTTTCTCTCTCTTCAATCCAGAATGAATTGAAGCGGTAGGAGAATTAAGCCCTTAGATATCAGTAAACCCGGATTACCTCTACTATTTAGTGCTAAATCCAGAGAGACTGTAGATGAAACAGGAATTTGCGGGATGTTTGTCCAGCAGGTGGCAGACAACTGTGCCTAAACCCACAGCAGCACAATGACAAAAAGGGCAGGAAGGGGATAAAGAGGGATTAAGAATCTGACATTCCGAAGTCCAGACTGGATTAGTCAATTAAGTTTAGTTTACCGCTGCTATGAACAAGTGAAGGAAGAGAAACAGATACCAAAACACAGAAGGTTTCACAACCTAAATAATTTAGAGTGGTACAAACTGCCTTTAAAATGTTATTCTATTAAAAGATTTTAGACATACTCTCTCTTTGCTTTCCTGACAGTCAGCTTCTAACTGATCTCTTTCAGCTTTACAAGTCTCTACTATTTTCTGCAGTTCATCTTTCTCCTGATTGATTTTCTCAAGCTGCTGACAGAAATGTTCATTCATTGTTCTTTCAATTTGTTCTTTTTCTGCCTGTAGCTTGCCATATTCAGAAGAAACACTAGTCAGGTGTCCAGTTACTTCAGTGAGCTGAAAGAACAAAGAAGAAACAATATTAATACTTCTAATAATCTCTAGCATGGATAGAAGTAATTTGGCAGATAGAATGCTACTGGTTTGGGGTTTTTTTTTCCTCCAAACTAACTTACTAAATTTTGTTCTAGTAATCGGGTTCTGATTTAAGAAGTGTTACTGGATCATATTTCAAAATCACTATCTGTATGGGCTATTATAACTGGATCATAGAAGACACCTTCATTAGTTTACTGCTACAGTAAACATAAGAGAATGTAAATCGTGCTTAAGTCAATAAAATTTCAGTGCTTCTGTCTCACTTTTAACTGGTAGATAAAACTGAACATGTTTACATTATAATTCCATAAAAATTACTCCAATGCTGTATCCACAGCAGATAAACATTAACACTTGTGAAAATCAAGCCTAAGAGTTTCAGACATGAAAATAATAAGTATATAAGAAATCTGTAATACTGCAGCAAATCAAAAAATGAGCTAAACTGCCTTTTAGTTGCTCAAGTACCTTCAGAGTTACATAGCTAACATTATTAGAATTTAAAGAGTTTAAGAGTTGGAAAATGCATTGAGGTCAAAAGACCAGTACTGATGTAGTATTCCATCATTCAACACTAAGGCATGTTTAGTTGTAAGTAAAAGGTTGTAGCTTTCAAGTCAAATTGCAGTTGATGATCTTTTTTTTCACTGCTTCTGTTTCTATCGAATTCTTTTGAGAAGCAGCACAATGCAGGGAGGGGGTGGGAGGAAAGAAGGGAAAAATTTGAGTTTCATTATTGCCTTTACCAAACCCTTAAAAACTGTGGCCTGCAGAGAACATGGGTTACCTATCCTGAGAGAATTGTAGTTTACTTGACAAAACTGCATCTGACCTTCTGCTGGAGTTGGTCAGTTGTTTCCTTCAATACCTCTTGTGCTTTCAAGAGTTGATTTTCTTTCTCTGAAAGACTTTCTTTTAACTCCGCAAGAGAGTTTTGAGCACATCTCAGTTCTTCCTTCATCTCGGAATTCTTTGGACACAACACAGTTAAAAGTACATTAAAGCCAGAACAACACTTCCAAAATTTAAGACTGAAGTTTACTAAGGCTATTATCCTCAAGGAATAGGACTATTTATCTTACCATACTAGTTGTCTGCTGTATAGTTTCTCTTAGCTGGTCACTCTCATTTTGGAGAGTCTCCAGTTGCATTTTAAGATTATCTCTTTCTGACAGAATGCTCACTTCCTGACACTCATGCAGTTTTGGATTCAAATCTGTTTTCCCCATTTGTTCAGATTCTCTTGGACATTCATTGGCCTTCGCTTCCTCCATTTCATGCAACTTCTTTTGTGCCTGGCTCAGCTCTTCTCTCAGAAGACACAATTCTTGCTCGACAGGATTTTCTTCAATCTGTGGTATCTATTTTATAGAGAGATAGAAATCAGTGCATTTGGGGAAGTAGCTTCAAAGAGAAACATCTCTCACCCTTGACAGGTTGATCATGTAAAATGAACAGAAGCAATGTTTGAGATTTGCAATTTTTCCAGAGTAGTAAGATTTGGCTAAACTCGACACACAATTCAAGTTTCTTGAAATGAGACATTCAAAAGTACCATTTTAAGTAAGACCTTCTGAAACAAGTTAAGCAGGAATAGAATTTCATGGCTATAGTTTAAGCTTGGGGGCAAGGGGTGGGCAGAAGAAGAAAACACAAGAAAACCCTCCAAACCCAAACCAAAAAACCCCAACAACACACCCCCCCCCGCAAGCTGCAGAGCCCTAATCAGTTTTTCTAGTCTTAATAGTAGATAATGGTGCCAAACCAATTATTTTCCTTGACATTTGTCTACTCCTCCATAAATATGAAAATACACACCTACTTCACTTTTTTCAAAGTATATTATGTACAAACACACTTTATACACATGCACAACATGTACAGTCAGCATATCCAATTGCAGAAAATGTTGGCTGCAGTATCCCTTTCACTACCTGGAAAACAGTCTGCTTTGGAAAAGCAGAACCACCCTTTCCAGGTGAGTGATTTTTAGTTTAGCTACTTAATTTTAGTTTTAACTACTTACAGAACTACATCGCTGTGCAGATCAACTCAAAATATCACCATCCTGTATCAAGTTAAAATTGGATTTACAAAAAAAGTGTTTGTCTTTCCTCTACTAGCTATCCATACACAACAATATGGGTGGGATACATTCCAAACAAACAATACTAGTGTTTAATGGTCTGCAGTCAAGTAGCAGGACCCTTTCTCCAGTTTTGTTTTGCAAGTTATTTTCACTCAATCTGATGCCTAAGTAAGCATGCTTTCCATTACAGCTTTAGCATAATTACCGAAGTTCCTTCTTCTTGTTTCAGATGTAAACTGTCTAGTTTATCCCGCAATGAATTGTTCTCTTGTGTAAGGGCAAGTATTTGTTCCTTTTGCGCCTGAAGCTCATCACTTTCTCTACGGTTATTTACCAACTTTTCCTCAGCAAGCTGATCTCTCTCTGATGTGATGATTTTTATTTCTTCTGTCATTTGTGATATCTACAAAAAAAAATGTGCAAATACAGTATTTCCATCCATTCAAAACCAAAATTAAATGCAAATACACTTTACCACGCTATTTTTAACAAACCACTGTAACCAAAGTGAACTAAGGACTTTGGCCTTTGTCAATTTGTTCTAAATGCTAACCTTTGACCAGTCTCTTCTGCCATACTGGGCAGATTTTATCTGGAAAAAGTCTAAGGGGAAGCAACCAAAGAAGGAACACCTATTGGATTATTTTTATCCATCTGTTCCAAAGCATGCAAATGCTGAATTTACAACCATTGATTTACTGGGCCAGGCAGCTGATATACTTCAAGAAAAACATTCTCGCATACTACAGATTCTCCCTCTAGAGAAACTGTGCTATTGAAGCAACTGCTTAACATACAATATTCTCAGCACCCTTCTTTGTCAGTTTTTGAACAAACAGGCACAAAACCAGCTGGGTCAGCCTTCTGTTGTGTGTTGGGAACAGAGATGTCATTTACAACCATGTGTTACACTTCTCATCAGGACTGAGCATTATACACCATTAGCCTCATTCCTACCCTACATAACCTTCATCTTTTTCCATTTGTCATCTAATGCCACCACTGAAATTAACAACCATGGGGTACACTTGTCAAAGATTTATTAGAGTACACATGACAGCTTGAAGCCCTATAGAAATTAATTAGCAACTGGTAAAGATTTGGATCAGACAGTATTGATTTCTTGTCCACTTTCCACCAAAGCCCTAGAAATTTTCTAGAGGACAAGCATAAGAGACTATAAGCAGACTAACTGGGCTTATTTTTAGTATTGGAAAACACATTCAAAGCATTTTTATTTTGAATTAATGTTTTACCTGTATTTCAAGTTCTTTAATGGTTTTCCCTAGTGCCTCTTCAACACTCAGAATTTGAGACTGTTTTTCAGAAATTGTTTTTTCCAGATTCTTGGCAGTGTCCTGGGTCTCCTTGAGAACCCTCTGTGTATTTAACAGTTCTTCATTTGCCAGAATGTTCTTTAAAAATAATAATAAAAAAAAATCCAGAAAAGAAAAAAATCAAGTATTTTTCAACATTAGTAAGCACAGTGGTTAAAAAACCAAAACCAGCAAGCCACACAAAAACTAACTTCCCAACATATTTCAGTATAGTTTATACTTGCTCTTACACTCTTCCCCTTAACGCATATGGTAGATTTCTATAAAGGCAGAATTCCTACCATTGAAACAGTGTCCTTGATATCCTCTTTGAGTTGGTGTGCCTCAGCTTGGAGAGACTCCTCTTTTTGTTTCAGGTCATCTCTTTCCTGGGTTAGAACTTTTATTTCTTCCTGACATTCAGTAAGCTGCTGAAGAACTGCCTGGATCTCTGAATCCTTGGCTTCCAGTTTCAACTCCATAATCTTTTCTTGCTCTTTTAATTGCTCCATTTCATTCAACTTCTGCTGAGTCTGAATGAAATCTTCTTTTACCTCAAGAAGTTGTTTGTGCTCTACTGTCTTTTCTTCCAGTTCCTTCATTTTGCTAGAGAGCTTTAGTTTGCAAAGGAAGAGGCAATATACTTTCACTGTAGTCCAAAACTGCATAATGTGTATATGTTCTAACAGAATTTTGTATTAGCATAGAAGGAGTGAGAGATGCTAGCTTTCAACAGGAGAATACGAAGTTGATAATTAAACTTTTAAGTCAGTGCTTATAGTCTTGCCCACGTTACATAAGCATTTGTTTATGTGGTTTCTCTTTAACAACAGAAGTCTCACTAAAATCATAACACCACACACAAAGTAGCATACCTTAGGAATTATCAAATCCATAGCTGGAATATGACAGCCATATCAGTGCCAAAGCCTTGTCAAAATATGTGTCCTGGTCTTATATACAGTTCCCTTTTTTCCTTACAGTTTTGGTTTGGTTTTGTTCCCCCTCCCCCTCTTTCTAATTGCCAATTTATGAAAGGATGTTCTTCAGTTTATTTTGGTCTGTTCTGAACAGACTCCAGTTCCTGATGAGGAACTTTTGTTTCTATGACTTTAGATAGCCATACCAGTATATCTGAAAAAAATATTTGCATAATAAAGATATAACTTAAGAACGGGAAAAGAAGAATTAAAAGGTCAAATGCAGAAGGAGAACACAGAATGATGTATACTTTTCTTTGCCTAGGAAGAAAGAGACCACTGAGCTGCATAATCCTGCAACCTTAAACACCCGGCATAGAGTAATATCCACTCGTACTAGAGTAATTTAAATTCTAGTGTTATTTATAGCTTCCAGACTACTACTTCTCCAAAGTTTTTTTTTGTTTTTTTTTTTTTTAATACTATTAACAGATTCCTTATGTCTTAATCTGTAAAAAGGAGCAAGGTGACACTGACCTCTAATTTCATTTCATCCAAAGTTGCTTTAGACTCTTGAGCTTCTTTAGCTAGAGTATCTATTTGGAGCTTCATGTGTTTATTGTTTTCTGATGCAGCTACGTATTTTTGCTCTAGCTCTTCATGGAGCTGTTTAAGTGCTACATATTCCTGATCAGACTTTGCATATTTAAGTTGTGCAGCTGCTAGATCGTCTTTTGATTTTCCAATTTCTTCAGTCATATGTTTAAATCTAATTTCATTATCAGCTACTTCAGAAATCAGCTTTTCTCTTTCCAATTTTAATAAGCGTAGCTCCTCACATTTCTCAAGAATCTGCCAACAGAAAAGTAATATTAAATAGCATTTTCTAAATCAATTTTTGTCACAGCTGCATAATAAAAACATGTACATGTGCAGATATAAGAAGCAAAGCACAGGCAAACACACAGCACAGTATATTGGGTTTTGCTCTACTGGGAGGGAGCTGCCTTGCAAACAATCCTTCAAAGAGAAGCAAGACAGATAAGCCCCTATGAAAGCCTTGAAACCTCTCCCCCAGTTCTTTAGGTGTTCGTTAAGTACTTTTCCTGTGTTTGAGCTAGGTCTGGATTGATACTCCTGGCTGAATATTCAGATGTATTAATACTTTATAAACTCTGTATTGTGAAGAAAGTTGTTAACATGTAATTAAGCTTTGTTTAACAGTAGAAGGAGACCACTGTGAAGGTTTGGAATATTTTGCAAAGCATTCATGAGTTTGTGAGATTACTTGCCCTGGATAATTTTCATTGCACATACTTAGTAGCAGGTATTTAAGGATAAAGAAACTTAATGGGTTTGTTGCAAACATTTTCTAAGACATTTATAGCAAACTTGGTCTACCAAGCCTTGACCCACCAGTAAACTGCAAAGTTTCCTTAAAAGTTTTCCAGGATTTCCAAGTTAAATCTCTTGCTTCTCAAGCAGTATTTCTACTAAGAGCTCTTGAAATTTTCCCTTCGCCCAGTTAGACTAAAGTTCAGTTTTAGAACAGTAAACCAGGATCAAACACCATTATACATATACACAGTTATCAGTGGTAACCATGGTAAGTAGGCAAGCAAATGCTGGACTAGAAATTCCTGATTAATTATAGTAGACTTTATGACTGAACATGTGATTTTGAATTTATTCCTAGCTGCAAATATTAAGTGCCTGAGGAACAATTTACTCAGTTACAAAATCTCAGTTATTTGATTCAAGATAACTTTTTGCTTTAAATCTTTATATCCAGTAGATATCCATTAACATGTTACGAGCCAAGTACACTATAAAAACAAGGAAGAAGATTGTTTACCTCTTTCTGCTGTATCTCAACAGTATTTGGTAGAGACTGAAATTCTGATAGCTCATTTACTTGCTTTTGTAAAAGTACATTCTCTTTCAATGCTTTTTCTAGTTCTCCTTTTAAGTCAGCTGCCTCTTTTTCCACCTCCTCAAGAGAGCGCAGATCTAGAGAATTAACAAGTTTAGATTAATAAGAGTGCAAGAGAAGAAAAGCATGTTTAAAAGTAAACAAAGTTCATAATGCATTCTGGACATCATATTGGTGTAATTCCAGAAAAGTGCATTTTACAGTGGCCAGCAATTAAAAGATGAAACTACTGGCTTGAATTCAGTCATCATTAAGTTGTCATCCAGTCTATTTCAGATTCTCCCTGACAACCCTTATTAACTTGACTGTCTTTATGCAAAATAGAAAGCATTAAGTTGATGTTTTCCAAAGAGCTCAAGAAAGTGCTAAAGCAGTTACTATGTGCCAGCAATACCAGATACTCTAGTATTTTCATACCAACAGAAGCTTTAAGTATTTGAAAAGACAATCTAAAGTCTTCCTTATTCCCTTACCTTTACAGGAAAAAGGGAAGAGAGGGGAGAGGAATAAAAGCACCACCTGAAAAAGTACCTTTTGGAACTTTGCCCTCCATCAACGAAGTTAGCCTGGTGTTTTCTTGAAATACAGACTGCAACTCTTTCTGCAAGTCAGCTTGCATTTTTTTGTAGCTGGCTTTTACTGCTTCTATTTGGCTTTGATAGAATTCAACATCCTTCTGCATTTGCTTGTAATTCTTTGAAAGTTCATTCTTCAAGAAAACAAAAACAATAATGCAATTCATACACAAAATGAAAGTCTACCTCTTTAACATTTAAATACCGTA
Source organism: Nymphicus hollandicus (assembly GCA_009823435.2). Lineage (NCBI taxonomy): Eukaryota > Metazoa > Chordata > Aves > Psittaciformes > Cacatuidae > Nymphicus > Nymphicus hollandicus. Next base: position 32,910 of record WTXV02033943.1, read on the forward strand.
TCTGTCACATTTCCTGTTGTCACCTTGAACAACTCTGGCCTTGAAAATTATGGCAGAATATGCCACAATTTAACAACTGCATTCCTGTCAGTCTTATAATAAAACATACCTTACTTTATAGGTCAGGGCCATAATTATGTCTACCATTTTGTCTTTATTCCCTCAAAGCAAGCCTTCAAGTCACACTTCTCAGACTTCATATTTCTTTTTCTTTTTTTACTCTCTGGTAAAATTAGATTTGGAGTCTTATGTCCCAATAAGTCCCTGAAGTCTGTTCATTTGTACTCTCAGTACACCAAAAGCTAACCACCTACTCCTGTGGAAGAAGCCTGTATTTTCTTTTTACCTTTCTTCTGAAGACCCGTTTTCTATGAATTCCATAATAAAAACATTACTTGAAGCATGAGTCTTGCTTTCTCCAAATGCTCTATAACATTTGGTCTTTATTGATTGCCTTCTTTACTAGTCTGGGAGCAGATAGGCCGTTAACAGCATTTTGTACAGCTATAAATGCTGTTTTAGTAGTACTTGCCATCTTTTCCTTCAGCTCCAAGTTTTCAGTTCTGAGAAAAGCAGATTCTTTTTTGGCATCCAAGGCTATGCTTTCGCTATCTAAGAGGGATTTATTCAGCTGCTGGATTTCCTCAATTAGCTTATCAGAATCTCCCTGAAAAAGAAAATAAACACTCAGATATCAAAAAATATATAGACATAATAAAGCAAAGGTGTTAATTATAATGCATTTAAAATGTAAATACAGGCTTAGAAAACTTGGGAAGTTTACTCTAAAAGGAACAGTAGCAGGCTCATTTGAGAGATGGGATACAGAGCAGAATTTCCCATAGCTTTATTTCACCAGAATATAGCTGTATGATAATGTAGTAATTAGCATTTTCAGCTTTGTAAAAACTTTTCCTAATGTGTAGAGAAGCAGATTTCAATTATATCCAAGGTTACACCCCAAATTAACCCATCTTCAACAAAACCAAAACCACCTCTCAATCCAGAAGACTCAAGTTTACCACTGAAAAAGATGTGTCCTTTTCTGCTCCTGCTTTTTGTAATTCTTCCACACGCTTTTGTAATGCGTTTATTTTGTTCTCTCTTTCTTTCAGCAGTTCCATTTTGGACTTCATTTCTGCCTAAAAGTTGGAGAAAAAGAAAATTAGAAGGAAGATTCTAGTGCCCAGTTTGGTTTTTCAGGTAAGAATTTAACAGAAGACTGCTTTGTACATAGTAAGCATTCATGATTAGTTTTAGATATATCTCCCATATAGCTAGTAAGACTAATCAGAGCACACCGATTCCTAGGTTGTTCTCAGCAGACAGTGTTTAAAAGATAAACAAACCAAGCACATTTCATACAAGTCTTACTGCATGTAAGTTCATGGACAGGCTCACCTCAAGTTCCTCATTGTACACTTCAGCATTTGAAACTAGACTCTTTAACTTGGTAATTTCATGCATTAGTTGCATCTGTGGAGCAAATGGAAGCAAAATTGCAGAGAATGTTAGTAAGCACCCACACCATTAGGTTTAGTTGCCAACACCATGAAAATAAGCAAGGTCTGTCTTGTGTCTTCTTTTCTATTAGTATGCAAACTATATATACACACGCATATCTATTTAAACAGCTACAAAGCAAGTTGCTACGTGTTCTTTCAAACAGATAGACAAAATGCAAAGCTCTGTTTCAGCTTCCCAGTAATTAAAAAGGATTCAAGTGCATTTTAATCTGCAACAGCTTGAGAAGCAAGAGCAATGTGATCAAAGCAATTAATGCAGAAATTGTACAGATATAACACTTCAAACACTAATAATTTTAAGCAGCTTTTTATGCCACAGTGCAGATATTTGTGATTTAATCTATTCACTAACAAAATGAGCAGGTGCCAAAACTGAGGTAAAGCAAGGCACAAAAACATTCAGTGACATCCCCTGAAAGGAGATGCAAGTAGAAGACTGGATTCAAAAGCATGTGTAAAATTGAGGAACTCCTTTCTTTTGGTCTTTTTTAGAAAAGCTCTGCAATAAGCACTACAAGTCACAAGCATAGGTAAGGTGAAAATGCAATCTATAATTTTAAGATCAGTAAAAAAACTTTAAAACAAAAGCACACTCCTGTGAGTATTTTTATGTAGTTCAGAATATGGTGAGAAGAAAACCCAATCTGTAATCTTTAAATCAGAGGATTGTTTTAGAAGATACGGTACAATACTACTGTCAGAAGTCAATGTCATTATTCAGAATCATAATTTACCTCTATGTATCTGTGGTGATTTAAATTGATGGATTTTAACTAATGTTTTTAGTGAAATATGTGATCTTTCAGTATTGCTGTAATTAATCTATTACATGGGTATCAAAAAATGTTTAACAGATCTTTGCAGATAAGTAGGATAACACAATTAGTCTACCATACAAAGGGTCTTCTAAAAAGATTAAATGCAAGCTAGATCAAAAACCTATTATGGGTCCATTTTGCTTAAGATCCATGAATATTTGTAGGGAACACAATGGAAGTTAGAGGTGATCTTATTAGATTGTAACCTGAGTCAACAGTGCAACAGGATGCAACTTCAGCTTCAAACTTAGTTTCATATTCAGAGGATATTGAACAGACTTTTATGTACATGTAACTGCAGAGAAGGCATCAGGAAAGAAATGGGTTAATATATCCATGCCTCAATACCTCAAGCTGGTTTGACAGTTTTGGTTGGTTGGGCTGGGGCTTCTTAGTGTGGTTTTGTTGTTGTTGTTTTTTTTTTTTGCTGTGACTAATTTCACAGTCTAGCCCTTGTTAAGTTTTAGCTGCACAAGAAAGGCATTTTAGGTTACAGGATCAGAGCAGAAAACACTTGGACAGACAAGGAACATCTCCACTAAGAACACTAGAATGTTAAGAGAACTGCAAGTGTTTCAGTATTTCCTGTAAGCCATCCAGTAGGTAGCTTTACCTTCTCTGACTTCTTGGCAGAAAATTCAGTGTTTCAATTTTCCACAGGCATTACTATTCTATTATTTTTATTGTTTTAATTGCAAAATTAAATAATGTTAGAAGTCAATATCCACATAGTTCAAAGGATTACCAAAAGCCAGAGCTATCTTTGATTGTAAACCAAGATGTTTTCCACACAAAATATGAAGTATGGTTTAGCAACAGTACAGTAACTTCAGACCTGTTCCAAAATGTATTTATATGCAGCAAAACAACTGTCTCCTACAGAAATTGAGTGAAATTCAGATCATACACATATGAAAACGATGGATATGTACACACACAAGTGTGTTTAACCAGGCTTCAGTAAGAAACTTTCAAAAAATTTAAGTCTAAATTTTACACTCTGAGTAAATACAGTTTGAGCCCTGTCTTCATTTATTCTATTGCTGAATGTAGTTATAAACACCATCTGTTAATCAAGACCCAAGATTATGTACACTGAATAAACTCTAAAAAACATTTGAGCACAGAGGAATTCTTACCTCTATTTCAATGCACCTTACCTCATGAACTTTCAGTGTTTGGTTTTCCAGTGCTTCAAATTCATCCAGTTCTACTTTTTCCTTGAGTTTCTCCTTCAATTCATTTATTTCTGATCTTAACTGCTCATTTTCCAATACTAGGTTGTTAAAGTTAGCTTGCAGGACATTGATCTCATTTAAAGCAACATCCTGAAGAAGCACAAGAAACTTTAGAAGCTGTTGTTGGAATGTCAGTCTTATTTCTAGACAATAAAGAACAGACTTACCTTTTCTAATGCTAATGCTTCACAGAGTTCTACAGATTCTTCGAAGTGTCTCTGAGTCTAGAAAAAGAATTGCTCTCAATTAACTGATCTATGAGATCGAGCAAGTTTAATATTCTTTGTTGCTTGTCTTTTCACAGGTAGTCCTGTTTAAATACCAAAGCTTACTGGATAATTTGCCACAAAACTATGGAATCATAGAACCATCCCACAGCTTCAGAGATGACCAAGAGACTTACTTTCTAACCAGTTACAATTCTTCAGACATATAGAAGAATATTGATGTTCTACAGAAGAGTAAGGCTGATCTTATGCAGAAGTATGTCATATATATGCAATGTATTAGACAATTGAAATAGATTATATTACCCAATTCATGTTAGGTCCAGCAGTCCATTCTACATCTGAAATTTGATCAGGAGCCGTTAGACATTGGTTGTCATGTACAGAATTCTCTAACAAAGCTGAAAAAGAAGATTTATTAAAAAATAAATCAGCAGTAGATTTTAAACTAGACATCAAGAATTTCTTATCCATGAATTTTATCAGATTGGAGACAATCATTTAATGGCAAAGATGTAGCACACTGCACAGGACTCATGAATCTCGTAATTTTCCCTTATGAAAGGGAACACAACTGAAGTCTAGTCCATACTTATGCTGACCACTTTAAAACAAGTTAATGAGTACTAAAGCAAATGCAGAATATCTATTTAATTACAGACTAGGGAGAACATTTAGTTGTCAAGAAGAACCACTTGACAGTATCCTGCAAGGTTTAGAAAGCACCACCCCTACCTACAGAAAAAAAACCTCTCCTGGGGAGAGAATGTAGTTTGGATAGACAGTCTGTATTAAAGAACAACTTTGACTACTGCATGGCAGAAGTATTTGTAGATGCTGTCTTTTACCTCACAGCTGTTACTCTTGGTTTTAAGAAATTAAAAAAGCTCAATATCCAGAAGGGGAAGGGGGTGCTATCAGACTTACTCCCTTTGGGAATTATTTTATCTGGGGTAGCAAGACTCATGGTCCCAATTAATCCCACAAGAACTACCAGTATTGTTGTGCTAAAACTAGCTCCCTTTCAGGCAGCATTCTTCGCTGGCAGACAAGTTTCCTTACGGGCTAAATGTAACTCTTAAAACTGGGTTTATAAAACAATTTCAGCAGTATAATGGCAACTAAATGCAGCTTTAGGTTGCTAACAATACAAATTTGCTTTTTAGCTCATTTATTAAAAAGGTATTATTTCTGATTTCAAAGCTGCTTTGCAAAGTTTCCATATTTTTCCCTGAAGATACTTACAATCCTCCATATCTGGTAGTGATGTCAGAGACATTTTAATTTTTTTTGTTTCACTCAGCCTTGTTTTTTCAAGGTCTTCAAAATAGCTCACATTTGCCTGGTTTATTTTACCAGGAGCCCAAGTAACTCTTCTCTTTCTCTTGGCCTTTAAAAAAAGTATTTACAGAAAAGTGATACAAGGCATTTAGAGAACAGATGTTGCATCAGCCTAGCTCTATAACAGTACCAGCAGCTAACTAGATTGTGTTTTGCAGTTTCTTCAAAATTAAACTACAGCAGAACAGATTGAAAGCAAAAGTCTATAGTCTGTTCACTGCAAGGCAACATTGAATTGATAATCACTCAGGAGATATTCTTAAAAGTTACCCCTTTAAAAATAAGGAAAATTATATAAAAAATTGAATATCAGACTTATTCTTTATTGTCAATACAACTATTATTTAATGCTACCTTTTGCGAAGTATTTCAGAGTTAAATCAAATCTAGAACAGGTGCTTACTTTGGTATTCTCTTTTGAGGAAAAAGAAGCAGAAGTCACCAGCATCTCAGTTAAGTTTCTTATCCTATCTTCCTGTACTTTTTGAAGAGAATTTTTTTCTTCCAACAGCTGGGCCAATTGGTCTTTTTCCATTGCATGAATTTGAGTCTTCGAAGACACCTTCCATAAAAAGACTATTAATCAAACTGGCATCTTAAGAGCCAGAAGTACTCCTACAGAAGATACACAATTACCAACACTTAAACACAACTACACACATTCTTTTAAGTCTGGAGGAGCTGTTTTTAACAATGAAACTGATAATTTAGTCTACAATTTACCTGTAGACTTAGTATTTAAAGAGGTCAAACTTCCCAAAACAATACAGCCTCAGATTTTCTAAGAACAAAAAAAAATAAATAAAATTCAAGTGTAACATAGCTTAAGATGACCTTCTCATGGGGCCAGAAGCCTAAAGTTTGAGAACTATCATTCAATTGTCAAATAACTGCAAGCTACTCCAATGCATGTGGTATCTTAAAATTTGAAGTACTGAAAGTTTATTCTGTTATAAAGGAACTACAGTATGGTAGCTAGGTTTTTTTGATGTTAAGGTTACAATAGGGTAATTCAAAGGTCACATGGGATTTCCAAACTCTGAGATAGTAGGTAATGAGGAGAATACTTGAGTACAGAAGATAGTAAACACTTCTAGGTGCAAGTTTATTTTTAAAAAGAGCTCATTTGTGGTATAAGAGGTCAGTTATTTTTCCTTAAACTTTTTCCATGGCTATTTTTAAATCTGTAATTATATGACAATTTGTAATAATATTTTGACAATTTAATTGACCAAAACAGTACATTCAGGATTGTGATTTTCCTTCATCTTTTATGATCTATGCTCTAACAATATTTGCAAGATTGCTCCTCAACTACAGATTTTTGCAGAAAGATGACCACATAAGAGCACAGTTTGGTGGGAAGTTACTATTGTTGATTTAACAAATAAATGTTGTGTCTATGCATGACATCTGTTTTGCCCATGGTGTTACACAGTTGCAACATCCTGCAAATCAAACTGAAGCTAAACATCAGTAACAGGGAAAAATACAAATTAAGTTGGAATCTTTAAATGACATACAGTAACTTCTTATATTGCAATTAATTATTCCTTTTGATCTGTGGCATTATTAAAGCTTACTATAAGGCACAACATTTCTATTTCTTAAACATGTTAACCTACAGAAAGCAAGCAATTTCATTAGTTCTCATTCAGCATTAGCTTTCACACAGATATTTTGACTCTCATAATCAGTTATTCTCAACTTCACATTGCCTTTTCAATGTCTAGTCTCCAAATTGAAATGACAGATACAACGCAAACCAGTTTACCTACCACTCCAAATTTAACTGGTTTAGTTTTAAAATGGAATGTTTCAAAATAGCTATCAGTACTAAGGATAGACTAATTTTAATATGTTTATTACATACTTCCTCCAGCTGCTTTTTCAAATCCAGAATTTCTTTACGATATCTCTTCAGAAGGGCATCATCATTAAGCACTTCATTGACTTTGGGAGTATTCTTCATTCTTTTGGCCGTATTGGCAAACTGGAGGGATATTACGGGCAATAGTTAAAAGAACAAATATATCAAAAGACTTATTCTCTCTCACATTTCCCAACAGAATTAAGAGGACAGTTTCTCTAATAAAAAGAGAAACATATAAAAAAGGACATTTCCTTACATTAATGGATATAATATTAAATATTTACATTTCCTTTTTTCATTTATTCAAAGCTTTGAAAAAAGTTCTCTTTGCTTGATATTAATACCTAAAAAGTGAAGCCTAACATTTAAGCAAAAATATATGAAGTTTTTTATTTAATAAAAAGCTCAAAAGACCATTAAAAAGACAGACAATCCTACCTAAAGGATTCATAAATAGGTCAATTACTGTAGGTAATTGTATAGGTCCTTTCCTGTAAGATCTTGCCTAACATCTTGTGTTAGCAAAGGCTTGCAGTTCTAACTGTGTTTGGAAAAGGCAATTGAGAAAGCAGAGGTTATCTCCTTCCAGGAAGAGATACCAACTGCCAGAAAGCTCTAGTTAGACAACCTAGCATAAGATGGCAACCAGAAAAATACGGTGTGTACAAAACATATTTCAAGTTCCAAGTCCACGGGGGACCTTTAGGAGATTCAAGTGTCTACAATCCAGCATATTACATCTTCCACCTGTTCTACCTGTCTACAATGAAGCCTTGAGTCTGAATAATGCTAGAGGTGAGAAGCTTTACCTGAAGAGTACTGAGAGTTTCATCAAAAGAAACAGGAGTAATTGTACAAATAATGACTGTCTTAGCATTTCCTCCAAGGGAGTTCTGCAGAATTCGAGTCAGTTTGCTGTCTCTGTAATTTATGAAGCTGATGAAAGAGAGAAAAAAAAAAAGTATATTTTTGCATAGAAAGAAACACAGTAAATATCTTCTCTAGAAGTAATGGGCTATTTGAAATAATTACCTGCATTAACCAGGATTACACACAAAGGATTTTAATTTCTCATTTCATTAGTGACTTATCTTAAAGCAGGTATACAAACACAAGTGCTTACCCAGAAGGGTCATCACAAAGTTTTTTGATAACTTGGCCCAGAATGAACAAGCTCCGGTTTATATTGCAGCCTTCTTTCAGTCGGACACCTAGGTATCACACAGCAGGGTTTTTTTAATACTTTATTAATTTCAAAGATAAAGATACATTTTCAACTTGTCAAGCTTTTGTGCTGTTATGCTTAAATGGTTATCCAAGTGCTAAATCTCAAGTGCCACAATGCACTATGGCCCACAAGCAGCCAGTATCAAATCAATTATAATAGCTGAAATGCATCAAAATAAGACAGCAATCTTTCCCAAATATTAATACTCTTAGTGTAGTAAGTAGCTGGGGCCATAAGAACTTTAGTTTTGTTTCCTGCTTAAGTTTTGCAAATGCCTGTATTAACATGTGTAAGTATAACAAACCAGCCTTAGATACAACTTTTGGGTTAATTATTTCTTGTAAGAAAATATGAACTTGTGTTCTCTCAGATCACTTTCTTCTGATAAATGCATTTTTGTGCAGCTTTATGCTGTCATTGCTAACAGTCAAGCTCACAAGGGTTAACAGAAGAGGTTGTCAGAAGAGCCTCATTTAACACTCACCTTCAGATCCTGTTTGACTAGCTCTTTCACTGCCTGCCAGATCTACCAAGTTCTGCAAATTCAATAAGTATTTCACAGGTTAATTCTAAGGCAATTTAGTTTTAGAACCTCTTAACTGTAAATCTTGGTTAAAAATTTCAAAAACTGAAGTAACACTTAGAAAAAAAACCAAGAGGCCTGTCATTACTGGAAGTAATCCATAGCTACTAAACACATACCAACCAGTACTTTCAAGGTACTTAAAGACATGGAATGAGTTTGTATGAATTCAATTATTCCTGACAGTTTTCCAATCTTGCAGTGCAATTCCCCCCACTCTCAGTGACAAAAAGATATATACAGTTGCTCAATACAGAAGTGCTAACTACAGATTCAAGCCATAGAAAACTTCATAGAATCACAGATCCTCTGATCCAATCTTTCATGGGAGAGATGAGAAATGATTATCTAGCACCCTGTCCTGAATCAGCTGTACATCTCTCCTTGCCTGTCATTGTGGAAATAAGGAAAGGAAGACAGGCTGAGAAAGTTGGGGCTGTTCAGCCTGGAGAAGAGAAGGCTGCATGGAGACCTCATAGTAGCCTTCCAGTATCTGAAGGGGGCCTATAAGGATGCTGGGGAGGGACTCTTCATTAG
>WTXV02033944.1:6068-70412 GCA_009823435.2 Nymphicus hollandicus
TATATCACATTCATTAAACCTCAAAATATAAAATAAATTCATTTCTGTAAGCAAAGGAGAGGTATAAATTTTCAATACACAAAATCCATCTCCTGGAGGTACCATAGACAGCAAAACCTATTTTCTACTTTTTACTTTTAATACATTTCCAGTTTAGCTGGTCTTTTAGTCAAATTACAAACTTAATATAATTGAGAGGTACATGAAAAATCATCTGGCTACAATATAATTACAATTAAGAGGTAGGAATACCAAAAGCATTAACAAATCTTACAAGCTTCTATTGGCTTTTACTTACAGTAAGAAATCTTGAGTAGAGCACAATGTTTGTTAACTGTAAAATGGCAGTATACCAAAATCAAGAACTAGAGTATCCCTGAAAGATAAATTCAAACTCAAGCGTACACCATTCCAAATTTCAAGGATCTTTCTTTTGTTCCATCGTAAACACAATGTAATCTACAATGAAATTTAGGTTTCAAACCAATCATATTATCCTCAAAATCTGGGCAAGTTTCTGTAGAAGACTACTTCAATACTCTTTTTAGGGTAGGCAGAAATACCCAGATAGATGTCAGAGGCAGAAAAAATTGTTTGTATCTATCTACTGTGATAAGCATATGATAACACTTATTGACTTTTGTGACATGCTTAGACAGCATATTTATCCTCATTAGAGAAGAATTATTTGCCATTCAGTAGCGTGTTTATAATAAACAGTATAGCTATTATAAAGGCATAAAATTTAATCAGGAAATTGACCTTTTACTGGTGACCAGGATACAGATAGGATTTTATTGCATTCAGTTCAACAAGTCTCAACAATGTGTGATATGAATCACAAGTTCTTTGCTCCAGAGAAAGAGTATGTGTAGCAAAAAAGAAAAATCAGAAGGAATACTTAAAAATGTGAAAGCATTTATATTTGCATTGCACTCCTGACATCTCAAAATACTAATTTAGCGCAATACTAGTTATTTTCAGTGGATATGGCTGGGATTGTTTATACTGAATGTACCGTCAAGCAAACCTTGCCCTGCCCAAATTCCTAAATTAAATAAATCCATGTGACTCCAATGAGCTTAGTGCAGGCTCAGCACTGTGTTAATGCAATTGCGTGCTTCCTTGCAGCTTTAGGCACCAGCAGAACAAGTTCACAAACATTTAATGAACAGACAAGGGCAAGCTCACACCTGCCCAAATACAACTTGTAAACATGCAGGATAAAGAAGCACACAAAATACTAAACAAAATCTGGGTTAGCTATAACATACCAGTTCTTTTATATACTAAAATGTCACTGGTGCTTTGGGTTTTCCCTTATTTTTGTTTCTTCTTTCCCGAACAATTACAGGACAAAGTTTTAATGTTGCAGAAAACTTCCAAATGTGATATTTCAGTTTTCCAGATACTAAACTTCTGCTCAGATTGAATGCTCTACTCACAGTCTAGAGCAATTTGAAAAATTTTGAATACGCTAAAATAATCTGTTTTGGTTTATGTTTGTCCTCCTTTTGTATTGTTTGGTTTTGTGTTTCTTTTTTAAAGACAAATCCCAGTTTCAATATTCCTAAGGCCTACTCAGGGGTTTAAGGTTGGCAATTTTCCAGTATTGCCACAGAATATAAGGCATTATGCTAACAGCCAGGGCTGCCAAAACACACAAAGTAGTATGTACTCCTTTCCCCTAAAATTACATATGGATCAATACAGTGATTTGCAGATCAGGATCCAGACACTAAAATAATAATCATTGTTTGACTGTCCTGTGGCTCTGATTTCAAAGTCATCTACCTCAAACAAAATTCCATCTGATCTGTTCAGAGTTTTTCACATATTGTCTTTCAGCAACTCCAAGGATATTTAGCAGTTCCAGCTGATGAACAAAGACCTGTTGCCAAGACCAGTCACCACTTTACAAATCAATAAACACTTTTTTTGAGAGCGTATGGTCTTCTTCAAAAAGTTACATTTTTAGCGGCATACTCCAACTTTGCAATAGTCAAACTGTTGTCAAGTTTCATGCATCACTGCATATGATTTCTTTTCTCAAATGAATGAGTTTACCAGCATACTTTAAATAATATTTTTAAAAACATGTATTTAATACTAAGATAGGTACCAGTTAGGTCTTTAAAAGTTGGTTTTCTGAATGAAGAGGTGGCAGTAAGGGGAAGTTTCACAGATACACACTGCCTCATCACTGTCCTAATAAGTAGAACTTTTCCTTTAGGTAAGAGGATAGTTCAGAAACTTGAACAACCTTTTAGACCTCTCTGCTGAGATTTCAGAGTAAATGGAAAATTTGATGGTGAGTTTGCAACACATTACTTCTAAACAACACCACCTTGTAGAAGGGCCATCAAAAATGTTTTAAATTGGAACAAAATCTATACATAGACAGAATGGATTAAAAGAGGTAAAAGGACATGCTATATGCTTAGACACCATGTGACATTCCATCCTCAATTACAGCTTTTAAGAACAGGGACAACATTTTGGAAAGCAGCCACCTCCTACAGCCTTATGGCACACCCTATGATATTCATATTTTTCTGAACATCAGATTCTTTTTTACGAGACTATCATCTCTCATCATAAAACAAAATTAAAACACATTTGTAGCCTTGGTGACCATGATATAAAGCATTCAGCTTTGATTCAACTGCAGCTTAGGAATTGAGAAAACTGTTATGGTAGGCGAAACACCTTACATTTTATGTCTTTAAAAATCTCCAATACTATGGGAAGTAAGAAGAATTGGTGTGGGCAACTGAGGCCAAAAGAAAATGTTTTTAAGGAGGACGAGTAGAAAAAACATATAAAGGTGAGAAATAAGAGAGGCAGGGAGTTGGACAGTAGGCTTTGTGATGAAATCTATGCTATCAGGCAGGACAGCTTCTAAATCTGGAAATTCAAATTTATGTAGCCATGTTAGCTGATTTTTGGTTTTGTGGGTTTTGATTTTTTGTTTTGTTTTTTTCTTGTGTTGCAGATAGATCTTGGATGCAATGGTCTAGGTTAGATTACTGTAATGCATTCTACAAGGGGCTATGTATTACAACTCCTTGGAAACTGAAGCTAGTACAGAATGCTTATTAAGCTCATTTTCATGCTAGAAGTATTCCACCCACACTCCAGGATGCATGCTGACTGCCAGAATGTTTCCAGGTGGAATTTAAGAAAGATTGCCAACTCTCAAGCCAAAACTGAAATAAATAAATTTAAGTTTTTACTGTAAAGCTGCAAAATTATCTTTTTCCCCCAAGTTTTTGGAAGGTTAGTAAAAATGGTCAGTATTGCACTGTTATTTACATGGCAGCACTCAATCCCTAGAAATTTATTTGCATCAAATAAAAATCAGATGCACCAACATAATGAGGGAACACATCCTGACTCATTGTAACATGACCTTGTGTATATGCAGAGAAGAGCCAGAGTCTTCCTACTGCTTGTGAAGTTTTTTACATCTTCCCCAGAGTTTAAGTCCAGACATACAAGGGCAAAATAGAAGATTGCCAACCTATACCTCACCCTAAACAGAAAAGCAGAAAGAGAGGGAATGACGGCAAGAAGTGTCTGGAAACTTGGCTCCCTAGAACAACTAGAAGACCTAAACACATCCGTTACATCTAAAAAATGTGTCCTTCAAGAGAAGTCAGAGATCCTATCCTTTATTACGTCTAGAACCATGCTGCCCATACAAGATATGATATCGAGTAACAGTTATAATAAAAACATGATAATTTAAGCAAAATGGCAATACCCGAACCAAACATGTAAAAAGCATGCATATCTCAAGCAGGATGTATGTGTATATTTTATGTGCCACAGATATTCATCTAACCTGTTCTTAAAAATCTACAAGAAAGGAGCCTCCATTACACCTATATGAAAGAATGTCCACATTTTCTTCCCACTTGCAAATTTATTAGACTTCATAGGGAAAAAGGTTCATTTTTTTTTTTAGTAACTAACCTAGTGATTTTTGGTAAAATTATATTTACCACTCCTACTCTTTCTCCATTAGGCACTGGAATACAATTGATCATAGTTTTCTTTACAACATTTTATGTATTAGAAGACTTATGTCTCTTCTTTAGTACTTTTAGACTAAACAAACTCAGTTCTTTAAGCCTTCCTCATAGGTTGTGTTCTCTAAAGCTCCTATCATTCTTGTTGCTCTCCTTTGGTCCCTTTCTGATTTTTCTATCTTTCCTAGGGTATGGTGACTGAAACTGTATACAGCTTTTCATATGAGGTCTCACCAGTGCTTGAAAGAACAGATAATTGCTTTCTGCTTCTTTTCCAGTACTACATCCATCCCAGAATTAGATACTACTTCATTGCAATGGTATTGCATTGTGAAATCTAGATTCCTTTTTCCAAGCTATTGCCTCATCAATGTGATTTCTCCCTTGTAAATGGAATTGTCTTTACTGAATTTCAAATTATTTATTCTAGACTTTCTCTCTAGTTTATTGAGACTGGAGCAGCCCAGTGAGCAGTTTCACTGCTCCTGCTGTGCTTGAAGTTTCTTGCAGCTTGGTTCATTCTCAGCAATATTCATCACTGAAATAATTTCTAAAAAAATACTCTACAGAAGTAGATAAAGGACAAATCTCTTTGAAGCCCTGCTGTAACCATCCCAACTGTCTGACAATGAGTAATGGAAAATTTGTCAGTAGCATGTTATTTGTATCAGTTGCATACCCATCTCACAGTGATTTCATAATTAATTAAAATAGTATTACTTCTAGTTACAACTTTTATATTGTAATGCATTGTACATTAATTACATTACAAATTCATGTATTTATTTGTATATTACAAATACATAGCGGGACAGTGTTAAAGGCTTTATGAATGCAAAGAATGTAACAGCTACCACTTTCTTCTTTAGCTACAAAGCCAGTTACCCTATCAAAGGAAATTAGATTTGCTTGACATAATTTGTTCTTGATAAATACAGGCAGACTAAATATAGGATGGGTATGCTATGTAACAGACATCTAGACCTGCATTCTGTTCTAGAGAGTGGCCTAAAGCTGTCACTAGGAAAGAGCACAAGAATAAAGTGACTACATAGTGAAAAACAATCTCATATCTTCAAAAAAGTAAAGTAAAAATAGTTTATCTGGTCTAGGATAGGACCCGCCAGTTGATCATTAAGAAAGAGGATAAAGGCAGAGCAAGTATAAAGTGATGTGATACACACTGAGATGACTGCGTAGATAGATAATGTCATTCAGTCTGATATAGAAATCAAGCTACTGAAAATGAACAATAAAAAGACTACTGGCTTTCTATTGATTCACTGATTGATAATTTATTCCATAACTTTCCAGGGTCTAAAATAAAAATACTCATAGATCCCCATACATTTTATATATAAAGGTGAGAGTTGTTTGCAGCCTCCAAAGATTTTCTATATCCTGTGTCAGAGTTGCTGAATATAATAATAAATAGTTCAGAGTAAAACGGAGAATATTATGACTAGTCAATACTAGTAAAATAGATAGTACTTTATGTGCCCTATCTTTAATCATATACCCATTTCCATCAATCATAAAATTTCTTAATTTTTTTAAGTTCTTCAGGATGTTTTGGTACATATTTTCATTATGCTTTTTATCTGTTCTCTTCCCTGAATAACCTTTATGGTACATAACAAAGTGCCTTCTTCACTAAATGTTAGCTTGCTTACATTGTCTTGTCCCTCAAATTTTCTTTACAGATTCAGACTTCTTGAATTAGAGTCTAAGTTTCTGTAACACAGAAGTTGTTACTTGTTTTTTCACATCTCTTGCCTTCATTCTGTTTTTCTCATTCTATCCTTTGCACAAACCCAAACCCCTTTTTATTTTATTTCATGGTCATTTTCAGACAATTTTTCCCTCTTTTCTAAACTCAGCAAACTTGTCTTTGTCAATCAGAAACAGAACAAAAACCAAGACAGCAAGTCCTTAATATCTTTCTCCACTTTCTAAAATAAAAAGTTGTTCTTAACATGTTCCAAGAACTCGAAGGATTTTGTGTTCAGGGATTCAGGGGGATTTTTGGTTGGTTTTTTTTTTTCAGTTGGTATCCAAGAAATTGAGTTTTCTAATACTTACCAGTTCCTGTCTTTAGTACAGCTCTCTTAGTTATTCTAAGAAAGTGTCATTTGCTCTTTGTCTCTTACTCCTGGTTAAGTAGTCTATCATACATCCCCATTATAACTTTCCCTTTTTTTTCTACCCAGACATTATGAATTTATAAAATAATTTAGTATCAACAATGATTCTTCATATAAAAGCAATGTTTTCTTTTTTCCCAGGATTCTCCACCTGAAAAGAGTTGTTACTATAAACTGTTTTTTCTACTACAGATAAACACATATATGGGTAACTTTCCTTCTTGTCCTAATGTGACTGAGCTCTTTCTTTTGACTGAGCTTTTTCTTTTGTAGAATTCCTACAGTTTTCAAGTCTTACTAATTGTAGTAGGCTAAAGAGTCATATAGTGAAAAGAAGCCTATCTTAAAATATGAAAGTCGTCCTCAGGTCAGACTCCATTGACAGATGACAAACACTTGCAAACCATACTAATTTGAAATGGAATAGTGGCACCCAGTATCAACTGAAAACACATAGCATGGCGGCAGCATGGCTTACATATATGTTTTAATTTCAAAATAGAAGTTTGTTTCCTGAAATTCCATCAAATACATCTTAGCTTCTGTCATTTGTATTTCTTGTGGTTTAGCATTTCATATGCACATATATGCATGTACACAAACATACTAAACATTTTTAAACTAAAACATCTCTAGAATTTGGTTCATCTTGCCTAGTTAAAAACACATCACTTGTTTTTAAGCTGTATCTGGTATTTGAAAGCTTCAACAGAAAGATACTTTCAAAACCAGTTTAGAACCACTGGTTTACAAGCTGCCAATGGGAAATGCTGCATGGGTTTTTCAATAGTAAAATTATTCCCAAAAGTGCATACTTCTGAAATCACTAGCAGTCACTAGTAATCACTAAGTAGGAAATTTTTCACTGATTTCCTACTGAAAATGTTGAATTATGAAACACGGAAAATAGCTGCAAGCCTTCCAAAGAAAGATAGGGAAGAAAAATATAAGACACCAGACAAAAAGCCAAAATGTTGGAATTGTTTCAGGGATGGAAATAAATACCAGAGCTTTAGTTTCAGTTCAAATAACACATAACTTGCTTATTTTTTCTTTGAAATACTTATTTTATATTGAAATATCAAAATAGTAAACTTATAAAACGGAAGGTGAAAAAAGAGGTAACTAACCTGATCTGGAGAGGGTCTGTGGTTGGAGTGTTGTGGCCTCCCAGGAGAGCGATGATGGTGGTGATGGTGATGGTGGTGGTAGTGGTGATGGTCATCATCGTAGTTATCTGCCATCAGTTTCATCCTGTTTTGTGTCTGTTTAACATGTAAAGTGAGATGATTCTATTACATCTTGGAATGCATCACTCTAACAGTGTTTTAGGAAGATCTTAGCTCTTTTTATTTTTTTGTTTTAGCTGTAAAAATCTAACAATAGAAGTCTAGACTTCTGACTCACAAAAAAAAGGAAACAGAAGATAAAGTATGTTAACACATCTTCTGTCTCAGCAGATTGCACAAAGTAGGACTGCACAAAGTAGAAGAGGAAATGATCAAGGATATTGTGTTTTAAAGGTGTCAGAAAAGACATTCAGGTTTTCTAAATTTACTTTTTTAGAACAGTTTCCTATTTTCCCAGCCTAATATTATGTCTTGCTAATTAACTTATGAAATCTTACTGAAAGGAATATTAACTGTACTTCAAATATTTATAGCTAGCTACTGAGGCATGTCAATAACAATCATACATAGTTACGCTAAAAGCTCTATTTTGGAGTAATTATTTTAGTTGTATACCAAGATCACCCTGCTAAGCAGTAAGTTAAAAGATAATCAAGTGATAGAGACACAGGCACTTAGAAAAATAAGTGATTATGGAATCTGACATGTTACTGAATGAAAGTCTTGGATATATATCTTGAAAAAAAGAGCAACACTTTAGCTACTGTTGTGTACAGATAATAAAATCTATGTTACCACAAGATAACAGGATACATCAGTGCACTTTACCACCATTACAATTATCCCATACCATGAAATATATAGACCGGAATAATTAAAACCTTGCTCCTAATTGCAAAATACCTTACAGCAATTGCCCAGTGGCAGTGGATACAATACTTATATTTTTTACTTCCAGGACTATCATAGATTGATTGCCTATGAGAGCAACCCTGTATGAAAATCTCCATTAGGAAAAATTCACTAGTAAGAATATTTTAATGGAAAATGTAAAATCTCAATTCCCCAATTTTAACGTTTAGGGTTTTGGGTTGTTTTGTTGTTTTGTTTTTGCTTAAGTAGAAAAGAGACTTGAACAAAAGTAAACTAAGTATTCCAGTATTTGAAGTATAACAAAATATAATGCAAGGAGAACTATGAACCACAGGAATCACAGGAAATCCTGATGTGCCTTTTTAGCCTTTTTTTGGGTTTTTTTTGTTTGTTTTTTTTTTTTTTTTTTAAATTGTCACAATGCTTCTCAAGCACTTTACGTGTCCATTAGAAGGATCATAGAAAACTATTTCACAGGAGGGGACCTGAAGTCAGTTCAAGTAAAAACAAACAGCCAAAAGAAACCTTTAAATCATTCACTATAACAAGACAGAGGAACAACCACAGATCATATATGCACATGCTCTAGCCAGAGTCAGACTCTTTCTGAGCATCTTGATAGCACTAAAACAGCATCTTCTCAGTGTGTTACAGAATAAATGTCCTCCAGAAGTCAAGTGGTGGATTCCTTTGAAAAGGAATTGCTCTGGCACTATATGGTATTATTTCACATTTTTAATTGTATTTTCTGCACAGTTGGAACCATTTCATTTTCTCCCTCCCAAATAAAAAGACGGAAGCATACGACTGTGTGAATTTCAACTATGAATTTCTACTGATTTTGCCAAAAGACAAACTCAATCTAAAACATCATAGTTGGTCTATTTAGATTCAAAAAGGCCTTTTGAACGAGAGAGTGGAAAAGATGGAGAATTAATAGACAAATAATAACCCTCTTACTGTAAACAGTGTAATACCCTGCCTCTTTGGGGAAGCTCCTAACATTTTATTAGTTTATTTTCTTATCAATGAACAGCCTTAAATTTCCTACCTTTCAACTGTATTCCATAAAAGAATGCAAAAGTTAAACAAGATGATATATGCAATCCTAAAAGTGTCCCCTGTAATGAGGTGTCGGGGATTAGACATGTCATGGGATAAGAACTGTAAATGAATGATGTCATCTTTCTAATTTGGTGCTGAAATATAAATAAACCACTTCTAATGTTTCTTCCTTTTGGATGTCAGATTGCAGTAAAATGTGCACAAAGAAATGTTAATGCAATAGTATGCTTCCTTTAGTGTGCCTGTTCTGGAAAAGCAAATTATATAAGAAACATGAAATGAGAATTTCTTTTCTACTCAAGTGATCATCAAATCATCCAGACCTGTACATGACCTGTGATTGTCACTGATTTCTTAAAACGATGCTAAATATTTTGCAAAACATTATTTTTTAAAGCTTTTTGGTTTTATTCATTAGCTCTTCACAATGATAACTAATACAATTTTGAGGTTCTGTTTGTCTTTGCTTTAGCTATTATCCAAGTGCTATACTTCCACACTGAACTGTATTTTTCAGGTATGCTTAGCTCTGACTTAAGAAGTACAAAACATAATTTCAAACTTTCAAAAGTAGAATGTTTGAGGAGGATGAGCAGGAGGATTTCTGGAGGAGTAAGAAAAGCAAAGCCATCAGAGGAACAATACAACCATTCAAGGTCCTTCTAAACAAAAATCTGTAATGTTACTTCTGTTTGCTTTCCTTGCTAACTCTTTTAATCTTTCGTAGGCTTTGAAATGTCAGGTATATTTTTATTTGAGGAAGAAATTAATTAGCCACATTGGAATTCGTTCAGGACCCCAGGGCTTCACACCCCTACACCTACATACAAGCACATAGACAAACACACAGAAAGGTGTATATATTATATGACATTGGTTTATCAGACAGACAGTAAATCCTCATGGTCTGGGCCCCATATCAACACATTAGAAGAGTGCTTCAGTGCTCACTGCAAGGGAAGAATACCACCTACTGACTTGGCAATGCCATCATTTCCTGCAACATCTTCAGCACACCTGTAAATCTCCCATTCAAGAACATCCAAGACCTTCTGTTATATTACTTTTGAAAGTGTAATAGATTATTCAATGTGACCTTCCTGGGTGATTGGAAAAGTCAGTCTTGGAATGTACAGTTCATGAAAATTAGTGTGATGAACATACACGGCATTTAAATTGTTCCATAGCAAATTTGCATCATGTTACTCTGCATGAGTTACTCCATATCTGAAATAGTTACATAGTTCAATATTTTGTTCACATTTTCTTCTAAAAACTATTAGTATTGATATGGTTTACCTGAAGACAGGTTTTCTTAGAATTTACATTTCTTAGAATTTACTGCTCTGACAACAAAATTATCATTCCAACAGTTCTTTTTGAAAATGCCTGGTGAAAACCAGGCCCATTCCTGGACAGGAGAAGGTTTTAATTTGGATTTATACTAGGAAAGAAAAAAATGTTAACTTGTAAAAGGCAACAATTAATTGCATCTCCTACAAACCATGTACAGACTTATTAGTTTCAGCCTAAACAGTTTCCTCAGGTTTTTTTTTGCTTTACATTTATTGACTACATTCAATAAATAGTGCATCCATTTTGAAATAAAGAAATGATAGAAGAATTAAAAGCAGCTTAAATCTAGGTGCACAGGTATATTAACCCTTAGGCCTTGAAACAGTTGTCTTTGATCATTCAGTATCGCTATTTACCAAGCTGTCAAGGTCATGAATGGTATGTGTAACTGAATTTTTAACCCACTTACCAAAGAATTTATGATCTAGCACTGTAAGAAAACTGACAGATATTTCTTGTCCTCCTAAACTTCTGTTAAGTTTAATTAAGGATCTACTGAAATGAAATGAAAGTCTTTGATTGACTGGTAACAGACTAAATAGCTTAACAGCAATCTGTAACTGTAAAACTATAATATTAAAACTGTCTTTGAAAAAATATTTTAGCAAGGTGGCAATAGAGAACTATGCTTTGATCTGTCATCTGGATCAAGTTAACAACAAAACTCTCATGCATGAGGTTCAAATGAGGAAAAAGAGTAAGATTTGTTGCTCTGAGATATAGGTGCAATACATTCAATAGCTGTTACTTTCCTCTGGATTTTCTTCTCAGTCTCTCTGCACTAAATGGAATTTGAAACATTTCTAGAATATTCACTTTCAATAAGGTAGGACTTTTCCCTATGTAATATGGGGCAAGGCAGATATAAGGCCTACAAGCTATCCTGGAAATATCATGTAGTCTAATTATTAAAGCATGGAATTTAAAGTTGAAAGACTCACATTCTAGCTTTGATTCTGCAATGGCCTTTTGTTTTCTGTGACACAGAACCTCTATTTCTTGCAAATTCACTATTTAAAGTAAGCATGCTAATATTTCCACAAAGCACTTTGAGATTTTTATGTGGCAGGTGTCTAGTTCTAGTCTGCCTGATTCTTACTAATAAATTATTTAATCTGAGCTTTTTTATCACAAGACAATAATTTTAGAAAATACAAATAAGGTATTTTTGAAATCCAGAAGGTAAGGATCTATAAACTGTGTTCTTAAGACTATATAGTTCACCAAGTTTATCCAGAATTTGCATAATCTTAGTGAAATTAACCTGAATTTAATGCAAGCACTTATAACTGCAATTGGTTTTCCAGTATGAATCCAGTGATCCAGGCCTGAATTCCATTAGCTGAGGGTAAACAGAATGTTTGTAATTAAGCCAGCTCTGTACTCAGTCTCTCCAAATGAAATCAGGTTTCATGTCAGAACAATATTTTTACACAAACTGTTATCATCTGAAGACAAGTGAAGAATTTCTTATCATTTCTACTGCAGCCCAACACAAAAGCTGCTAACTGCCACAGAATACAATTTATAGCTGATTTGTTATTTGATAAGTTACAGTTAATTAAATATTGGGCAACAAATGCTGTCTTTGGCCTCAAACATCCTTAAAGTACACTACATTACATTCATCACTCACCATCTTTTAAAGGACTGTAACAGTTCACAGGCAATTAAGACTTTATGAAAGGAGAATATATTTGTTCATTAATGAATACAAATTATTCCATGCTTTTGTAATAGAGGAAGACAGTCTGGAAAAGTAGCCAGAAAAGGCATTTCAGAAGGCAACACAGAATGCTGTGTTTCCAAGTAACTCTTACAGTGATTTCTAAAACCAAAGAAGTCACCACAGGCTACACTGAAAATTAAATGCTGTGTAAAGCCTGTATTTTCAGAACTCAATAAAATTCACTTATTTTAAAAACACTTCAGCAAGTTTCCATTTATTTCACTTGTGTTGGCTGATCATTATTAAATATTTTTCTGAGATCAAAAATAATAAGTTCAAGTTCCAACTTGGAACTTCAAAACCACTGTCATTCAGTTCCATCCTCTTTGAGCATCTCAAGCTTACTCTAGATACATGCATCTTGGATAACTGATTTAATAAATCAAATAGCAAGCTTAATTTACCATCTAGAAAAGAGACTTAGGAAAGATTACACTGCAAAGTTTTAGTTGAAACTTCATTTGATTAAACTTGATGTACTTAGCACAGATTTTTGAGCCGAATCAAAAAAGACAATTCCAAGGCTATTATTGTTAAAAAGCCTAGCCTTGAGACTGCTCTTAATTCTTTTTAATGCTAACACACTTCTTAAATCAACAAATTAAATAAGACAAATTGTTAAAATATATCCACTAGCTTTGGTTTTGACAGGAGGACTCGTGTCATTTTTCCACAAGCCAAAGTATCTGTTAATTGGCCAT
The DNA here is from genome assembly GCA_009823435.2 of Nymphicus hollandicus. Lineage (NCBI taxonomy): Eukaryota > Metazoa > Chordata > Aves > Psittaciformes > Cacatuidae > Nymphicus > Nymphicus hollandicus. The sequence continues at coordinate 19,101 of WTXV02033944.1, forward strand.
TGCTTTGAAGGATCTTTTGCCAATACTAGAGCTGCATGGAACAAGTAGACTTCAGTATTTTTCAATGTACTTCAAAGTATTCCAGAGCTTGTATTACTTTATGCTAATTATTCAGGGCACTTTGAACAGCATAATATTAGCAACATCATGCTAATTAGTTCCAAAATAAACTATACTTATGTCTTCACTCATTAGAAATATATAATAATAATCCATTCAGGCTTTTTTGTTGCTTATGCAGTGAGTTTTTAGACACCAAGAAAATTCTGATTAAAAAAAACCCCTTAATTTATGAAGCTTATACATTTGCAAGCACTCATCAGTAACCAAAAGATAAAAAAAACATTACAGTATGGTAACTAACTAGGAACTCCAGATGCTAAGTAACTATCATAATCATAACCGTATGGGTGTTGGAATGCCTCACTATGGGATAGCGTTATGTTTTACTGAGTGCCTTAATTATGCATTTTCTTTTTATAATATCCCTGTAATGAAATCTATTCTTATATTCTTACTCTTAACTGTATTTTAATATGGGTTTTGCTGCTTTGTTTCCTGTCTCCATTGAAGAAAACAATTATTTTTTTCCCAGTTAAAATTCCAAATGAGCTAATAAGCATGTTTTTCTTTTCCTGTTGTAGTGTATGACTTGTTTTGGAAAGTGTGAGAGACAGGATGCATGCAGGCTAAAAGCACGCATGATAGCTTCTTGGAGAAAAGTTCTCCTACTCCTCATTTAACTCTATATTTTTTACCTCATTAATGACACAACTGTTGCATAAGAATTAAAGAGCACAGTAAAGTTTTTATACTAAGAAAGCATATAAATTTTTCTTTTTCCCAACTGTGTTTAATTAAATATTAAGCTTAATTCATGTGCTGGTTAAAATCTAACAATTCTTATCATTTGTAACATGCATGCAACCAGAACACTTGTTCTTCAGGCCCTGTCTGCCCTCCCCAGTTTCACAGGACAGAGAATAGGGACTAAGAAACAGTACTAAGTATTTTCCAAGTTATCATGAAATCCAATCTTCCTCCCAAGTGAAATACAAAAGCAATTGCTGGCCAAATTAGATACTCTTACTCCTCTGCACAATGGAAAGCAGCTTCCAATACAAATCTTTGGATCTGATAATTCAGTGTTGAAAATGAATATTAGAGTTTTACATATACGTCAGTACTTTTTGAATTACAATACGATTTAGCTGATATTAACAACCATTACACCTGCTGCTTTGCAGGGTTACAAATGTGACTGGTTTATCCTGAAAAAATGTAGAGCTCATAGCAAAGCTCCCTCTTCATGAGCTGAAGGATAACAGTCTCACAAACACCAGCTGCAATATTAGACACTTGGCAGACAGAGACAGGCAGCAGTTCTAAGTGCCAAGCAGACACTTATCTAAAGTACTAAGGCCAAATTTCAACTTTCCTGACACTTCTGATTGAACAAAGTTATGTTGATTTGAACATGGTCTGACTTTTTAGTTGTGGTCTCTGCATTTAGAGTTAGTGTTTTTGAAGTCTTTTTAACTTCTGTGAATTAAAAGTGTGGCTTGAAGCATAGGAAATATCTTGTAATAATACAGCATACTCAGTAATGTATAGGCTAAAGTCATGCTAAAGGTATTTGCCTGAGTCCTACTACTAAACTTGGTAATTACATAGAAGTATGTAAGAACACAGACACAAAAAAGTGGGTTAAAAAGCATAATTAAAGCTCTGAAACAGTAGCTGCCTGAGGACATCGCAGGCCAGGTCCTACTAAATGCAGACAAGCAATGCAAGAAGGTACGGTTGTCTTTTTTTTTCCTTTTTTTTTTTTTTTACAAGGGGAAATAACTCATTAAAAAGATACTTCCCCATAATAATTATTTAAAACCAGACATGAATCAGACACTTTAGTACCTAGACCTTTCAAACTGCAGATCTCTGGTTAGAAGCACTGATTGTCTGTCAGCGTCTTTAATGCCTGGATAGTTCATTTCAGCTGCGACTTTTGCAATTTCATTACCAAGCCCATCTCTCTTTTGTATCATATACAAAATACAGCCTAAGTTGAAATTACTACATTTCTTCCTTTGTGTGCAATAAAAATTATTAAATAAAAAATTTCAGCACATGGATGGTATATTGGAATAGGACTGAAATGCAGATAACATCACGACATTGACTTGATATGCTCTATAGGCACACCTTACCTATAAATAATACTTGCTTGATGCTAGATTGTAGAAATAATAGGTTTTATCCATCATCCCAGAAGCAGAAAAAACTGACAGTGAAGTTTTACAATATTTTTTAAATAATTGGCTACTTAGCACTGTACTTGAAATCAAGCGTTCAACTACATTTAGCTTTATTATCATGGGGTACTTTGTAGTAAAACTTAAGGACTTGTTTCAAAAACGTCTCATGGAGAAAATAAAAACTAACACAAAAAACTTTTTGGCTTGGGAGTTCACTCACTTATATAATGGAGGTATTCACTATTCTTGTCTGAGATACTTAATACCCATTTTCACCTATCAAGCCAGCCAGATCAAAAATAACAAAAGTTCCAGTCTTAATATATACATTATTTCAAATCTGCACCACCTACTTTTTCCATTTAAGATTTCCAGTCTCAGTAGAGTTAAACCCTTTGTCTGAACAAAGTGTGTTATGACAGGTATAGGTATTGAGAGGTTCTAGTATAAGTTCACAACAAGATTATCGCCACTGAAAAGGGAGCTATTAGACAGGACTATGCTTAAGATATGATACAAATTCTTCAAGGATGAAAAAAAAAAAAGAGAACAAACAGAAACAGATTTTAAAGCAGATCATGAACTACAAAGCAGGAAAGGACTAATGCACCAGGCCTGAGCTGCCTTCAGGGCCCGACTGCTACAGGCTACAACTTAAAAAAAAAGCCCCTCTCATTGGAAAATGTTTGTGTAAAAATGCCATAAGAAAAAAATTGGATTCCTGAGAGCAAAAGGAGGAAAAAGTGATGCCATATTCAGCTATGACTTGAGTCCTTTGACTTTTATAATGTAAATTGTCAAATCTTACTGAGAATATGTGAGAAGCGTTGTGTGAGCACTGCCAACATTTTCAGTATTTTTTTCAACACAGAACATTTCTTCTAAATGAACTAATTTGATCAGTCAAAGGCTATTAGGTACACACACACTCCTCTTTCTTACCTTGCACCACAAAGAACCTACTGCGTTAAGCTATAGGGAGAAGTGGCATTCTGTTCTTCCACCCCTACACTCATATGTCCATAATGGGCTTATATCTAAACTGCTCATATTTGCAAAATTTAGAATTACAGACTCAGATTCAAAACCACAGATCCAAAATTCAGAATACAAATTAAAAGAATACAATACAATATTAAGACATGCAGAAATATTGTTTTAGGATATTTCCAATTAATGGAAGAGTATACACTACAAGGATTTTTAAGGTAGTAAATAAACTTAAGACCACTGAAAACATGGGCTGCTTTTATTGCTATCAATGGGATCTTAACACATACATTTAAAATCAGAGATTAGCAGCCTTTCTGCTACACTGCCTGAGAATTTTTAGGGAAAAAATAACCAGACTGCTTATCCTCATGAGAGTTCAGTATATGGAGTTATAAGAATATCTACACTTACCTACCCAAAATAAAACTAACAGCTTGTGTAGCATGAATTGCAAAAAATAAAACTTCTCAAACTTAGGGGGCTCAGACTACCTGTTTTTTCAAAGTTAGGTGCTTAAACTTGAGCAAGACCAATATTATGAGCAACAGTAAACAGTATAAAGAGAGAAGAAAAAAAAAGAGCACAGGGGTCAAGTATGTCTGCAGTACCCAACGTAAGTGGCTTTATAAAATGGATTCATTTACTGTACAGTAACATTTAGACTCAACAGTACAATAAACCTCTCTCTGAAGCAGAGCTCTCTATATACTACTACTACTGATAATAATAATGTACTCCTATATTATTGCCACCTGTGAAATTCAAGGAAATCAGAAACATTAACTTAGTTTGACATTATCAGAAACGGAAGCAATAATGATTAGAAACCAAGACAATACGTGGACACAGTATCAGTGCTACTGATCCCAAAGTCTACAGATGGTAATGTCTACAGACATCATAAGAAACCACTGCAAGACTTTTTTGTTCCCACGTTTTTTAAACATTAGTGAGTTTAAACACGATTAATTAATGCACAGAGATTCAGAAGAACGTTTTGGGCTGCCATCACAATCACAATTACTTCTAATCCTATTATTTTTCTTCAAAAGTAATAAAAACACTTTCAATATCATAAAATACACAATGCAATACAGGTGAATTATTCTAACAGGGAAAACAGAACTTGGGGCATTTTGTTATTCCTAAATGCTTGATGTCACCACCATAATATTAGATTAACATTACTTCTGATGTACTTTACTAGAACAGTATGTGCAATGAAACATGTTGCCTTCAATCCATTTTACTACTTTGCCGCTGAGTTGAAATATTTGCATGTTAATCAGTCAGAAATACTTCTATGCATTGAACACAGGAGAGAATGTTGCTAGTGGGTAATTTGCTGAGAAGCTGTGGTTACACAGATTTTTAAAATTCCTTGAGTTTTTCTCATCCTTTTTGTTTCATTAGCAATATGTTTATGTGATGAAATACAGCGTAGTGAACTAATAGGCTAGAGAAGACTGCCAAACACCAGCTTTGCCTCTGGCCAGAGTATTCTGTACACCTGCAGTCTTGAAAACACTGGAAAGGTTTCCAATTTCATGTTTTCAGAAGAAAAATAAAATGCTCTCAAGGAGCTAGAAGACCTTGCATTTTGGCCAACTCCACTTACATTTTTGGCTCTATATCCTAAAAGCAAAAAGAGGCAACTGGGAAATTTTCTCACAGTATCCAAGTTCATAATGAATCACTAACATCGCAGTGTCTTCTGCTGTTACCAGAATATCCTGAGTTGTTCTAAAAAAGGACTTTAAGCTAATTATTTCATGAAAGATTGCATCACTATACAAATTTCTCTAAAAATAGCTGCCTCAGAATTCTCAAAAGGAATCCTGGCCAGGGTGATTATAAATATTATGCAATCACTCAGCCAAGCCCTCATGGTGATTTTGTTTAATACCATATTTCTGAGAGGTTTTTTAAGCCTACTACAAAGCTCCGTGGCTCTCAAAATACAGCACTTGGTGTATGAATCAAAACAATTCCAGTGGTTCTGTTTTGCTGGGAGTGCTTCCCATTTATTTAAACCACTAAACAATAAATATTTAACTGACAGGTTGCAGCTGCTAAACTGTACTTAAAACACTACAATTATATATGCTTATTTCTGATGGGAAGGTGTTTGCAACACAGAGGTCAGTATAATTGGTACTAATTTTACAGATGGATACACTGTGATACAAATAATTTTCTTAGGTTATCAAAATATAATGTGAAAAAACCCAATAAAAGGAAGCCAGAACTTGAGATAAAACCTGTGTTTTTCTTCCATCTTAGGAATAACCAGAGTCTTACTTAAACTAACACAATCACAGTCCATAAAAAGACTGCTCAACTCAATCACATAAATAATATTTTGGTATTTAATATATATATCTGCAGCTTCATGTTTAAAATAAATCACATACGCTCTCATTCCCTTACAAAGGCAGAACATTTCATTTCTTTAAGATGCTTCTTTTTCTTTTTCAGTGTGAAGAACTGTGAAAAATTACTTCAAAATCAGTGTTTTGATGGTTTACAATCTGCTTGATGATCCCAAAGGACAGAAAAATTAGAAAAGGAAAATCAGAGAAAGACATTCAACTGCATATTTGGTCCTAAGATCATTATTTAAGTCACAAACTATTTAAAAAGAGAAAACAAAAATTTGCAATTGAGACTTCTTTAAATTTTCTTTTTTGAAAGTATTCTATTTCTGATTGAATTCTGTTCTCACTTAGATTACTATTGGGATGTCTTTTATCAGTCTGCAGGCACTGTTGAGCAAGGGAAATCAGAAACCAGTACATTTGCCAATGTGGGAAACACTGACATTTTATGACTACAAAAAATGACTAAAAAGAAAAGGAAGCAGGTGTGTCTCTGAGTTGGGAGGGTACATTTGGGAAGTAAATACTTTGCTTCCAAACAGAGTGATAACTGACTTCACTGTTTTAAGACAAACCACATTAGAAATAAAAGACAGAATAACATCAAATTTATGACATGGATATACTAAGATGAATATTTACGCCTAAGCAGACAGAACACTATTTGTTTCATCTTTGCCAGAATGGTGCCTGTTTAGACAATAGCCTGTTACTCCTAGATACTGAAAGCTCTTAGTACTTTCCTTCCTCTCATGCTCATTGCCTGCAGCACAATGTTAATATTCTTCTGAAGAAACTTTAAGGAAGCTCATGGAGAGTCAAAAGCTTCAATTTGAAATAAAAAATATACCAGGATGCTTCAGGAGTCTACCAGAGTGATTTGATAACTTTTGCACAGTGTAAGTCTGTGGTAAAAACAGCTACATTTGTATTTAGCCAACTCAATCTCGGTGCAAGCCTGCAATACATTACAGCATAGTGATAGAATCTGTTTTTCTGGCCTTAATCCAATAACAATAAAATTCTATGAGTAACCTCAGTACTTTGGGTTACTCCACTGAGTTTAATAGAATTGACCTCTTGAACCTTTGAGACATCTACTGCATACTGTGCCCTATCTCTTTTAATACGAAGCAGGCTTTTGGTGCTTACAATGACCTCAGAGGGTGGGAGCCACCACAGCTCTTATGCAGCATTCTGAGTAGCATTAGATGAATTTGCAAACATCTTGATTGTCCAACTAGGTAAGCACCTATAAGCATTATGAAGTATATCCATTAAAACTCCATGACCTTTTCCCTTAGATTGTGACACCCACTGGCCTCATCAGTTAGGTGAAAGAGCAGTAGCTGTCCCTCTTCCGCTCACAGAAGTATTAAGGAGGAGTATTCACATTTTTTGTATGAAAAAAACTTTCTGACTCTAGGAAATTTACTTTCACCAACAGGATTTTCCAGAGGAAGACAGTGACTTCCCTTCTCTACACTTCAAAGAAGGTATTCCTGGGCATTTCATGTATACAATTAGAAATCTTGGATTCTGATGAATTCACACACATACCTCTCCTTCCCGCTCGTTATCAGAAAACAGCCTTTGTAGCTTCCTCAAAAAAAGCTCTTTGTACTTACTTTTGTGTATCAGCAGAGGATTTTCCAAGCTACAATTATCCTACACCTTAGACACTGAAGTCACTACTTCAATAGCAATAGCAAATCAGCATCCGAGGCTTGGAGTATCATTTTGCATTATTTTAGGTATTATCCATTTCAATGATCCATATATAGTACAGCATGATCTGAATTACTAGAAATACTGAATTGGAATTCATCAACTATATGACAAATTCTAGGATGCCACTGAAAAAGACAGCAGCAGAAACAGAGGCTCAGAGAGTTTCTGAGAGAGAAACTCCCCAGTATGCAAACAAAAGGCAAAAGCAAATCAATCAAATGTAAGATGATGCGGTACAAGGGTTGAAGTCTCACAACAGTTGATTTAGGACAAAGTGATTCACCTGTCTATAAAGATCACAAAATAAAACTTGACTGAAATAATATTTTCTATTTCAAATGGCAAAGCTCTTGATCACTTAAGGCTAATTTCAAGTTATTATTCCTTTACTAAAATGACAAGTCTTTGATATACAAGATATTCCTGAGAGACATGGAGGAGATAAGGAGGGCAGATGCAATTAGAAGCTCGATTGCAGCATCACAACATAAACTCTGCAGTATAATGAGGAAAATATGACAAGATTATCTAAAGAAATACTAGAACTTTGTTTCTATATGAGCTTTGACACTACAACAGTGCATGTAGGTTTCCAGGAAAAGTGAAATTATGTCCAAGCAAATTTCTAACTTCAGTTACCCCTCTAAAATAATCTAAAATGATTTCCCAATGGCTTGGCTACATGATTTAAGACAATCCATATTAACTGCTGCTTTACACAGTTTGGGAAATCAAAGCCTGGTTCTGAAAGAAATACTCAGCAAAATTTGAAGTAGGAATTGTAAAAGGGAGACAGAAAACTAAGGGGAGTAGAACAACTTTCTTCTGAAACACAGTAGAAAACATTTTTACATTTCATGAAGAAATCTAAAATTGATGCACCTGTAAGAGTAGCAATTTTGTAACAGCACCGAACAGATACAACAGTATTTATTATGTTCAGGAGATGCATTATTTGCTGTGCAAATCAAGAATGAGACTTCCTCCAGGATATAAATATATCAGAATAAATGTCTGAAATGCAGCTGCTGAAGGAGAAATGAGGAGCTTGTCTGCAACACATTTATCAGCTGATGTCTGTGGAACAGGGAAAGCATACACCTACTAATATACCTACTCTGCTAATAAGATTTTCAGCCCTAGTGTTTCATATGCAGCCTAGCTTTCCCATCACTAACTGAAAGACAGAGAACCTTTGTGAGGAGGAACAAGAAAAGGAGCAACATAACAAGAAACAACTTGGATTCCCTAAGGTCGTCTCTCCCCTTTGCCTTACTGCCTTGATAAGTTCTCAGCCTCCTGTAGCCATGAACATTAGGCTTTCTGTTTGATTGGATAGGTAGATGCATCAAAAATCTATTTGCTATTATGGATATACATGAAGGGAATATAGATTTGTATCACTGCCCACCCTGTCATTTTGTCTCTCAAAGCAGTAATTCTCCCTACAGTTGAGAACAGGAGTAGATTTGAAGACCTAATATTTAGCGTTATCTAGTAAGTTATCTTCTGATGTTTATAAATATCTCTCCTTTCATGATCACATTAGGCTGCAGAAGTTCAGCTCTTTTTTTTCTTCTTTCAGAAATATAAGAACTGTGGAAACGGGATGGGACAAACAAGGCCAACTGAGGAACTGGGTGAATATATCACATGGTGTGGAATATCTCACTTCTCCCCTGGCCCAGCATAGTCATAGCGAGGAAGAGTAGCACTAACAAGCCTTTGTGTTGGATGCACATGTGACAGCTTTGGGGACTGACAGTGGTGCTCCCCAAAGGGATTAAAGAAGTATGAATGATCTCTACAACCTCTATTATCAGATAATTCTTAAGTGTAATAAAGTGGTGACCTAGTTAAACCACATTCCTGTTCCTGGTGTCTCTTTTTTTTTTGGTGTCTGAGATAACAGGGAGATTATTTTGGCATCAATTTAATCTAGTTAAATAGCTTTGCTGAAGATCTTTATCGCCATAAATAATGAAGGTATTTGAAGTATTTGGTTACAATTCTAACTGAAGTTATCCAAAACAATGCCTCTCTAGCAATTCTCTTCTGCTATTCCTTCACTCTGTCTGAAGGAAGTTACGACTTTTCAGCAAGAGTTTAAAGGTACAAACAAACGAAACCACCACCAACAAAAAAAACAATCTGCCCCTGTCTCTAATTAACATTTTTAAAATATCCAGGACAGGTATCATGGAACATGGCAAAGGGGTGCATTCATTTACTCTTCAGTAACAAAAGATAAAGATGAAAAAAAATGAGACAACCTAAAAGAGAAAACAACTGCCTTCTGTTTTCCAAAGCAAACTAATACAAAAAATCCCTAAAATTCTTTGGAACATAACATCATTTGCTCTGATGTAGCACAGCGAGATGAAGTACTAAAAGTCATAAAGTATGTCTGCCTATCTAGCATATAAATTTGGGTGAAATGTCTCCTGGCCAGCTGACTGACCTGAGACATGAATGCACCCTGGCTGGAACACAGGTACTTGGCTGGAATGTCTGTACTGAAGTCAACATCACAAGTGGGTAAGTTTAATGCTCAGGGGCTGTTTCCTATTTTTATAGACCTGTGGGAAAAAGCTACAATGATTAGATGCATGAGGTCAGCATAACAGCAAGGGTTTTCCTTAACTTTCTGTTATTGAACGTATGGAGTTCTGCAGTATGTAATGCATGATTCAGAATAAAGAATCATAACATTGACTATGCAGTATGTCCAAACATTATTGAAATGGCATGCACATTTGTAAAGTGGCAGACTGCCTGACACCGGAGTGGTTACTTTGACAGGCTCGGGAGATCAGAATGATCTTGACAATGGTATTCTCCTCCTCAAGCGACAATCACAGAATTCAGAAATGTCACACAACAGAAAGCATCAGACACAACACCTTCAGACATGGTCTGAAAACAACTTTTTCTTTTTTTGTTTTTCACCTATTCTGAAACAGGCAAGGTGCTTAACAACATACATGACACACAGCACAGGTCTTTAGTACCTAGGTTATCTGAACATCTTTTGTCCTCTTGCCTACATTACCTCTTCTGGCTATTACTATTACCTTCTAAAAAACAGGGGGAGTAGCCACTGCACAGTATGCAGAGTTAAGCATTTTATTTAGACAGAGAAAAGACCTGTATACTGTGTCTGGTACATGCGTACTATGTCTAGTATGGTTATTTTCCTCATTAATACAGCAGAACATAAATTAAATTTGCTTGTGACAAAATCTAATTCTAGAATTTTAACTATTTTTTTTTTAAATCAAAACCTTAAATGGCTTACAGTGTTGAAGACACGGTGATTTTTACTTGTTTGAGAATTTAAGTATAATCATGATTCCCAGATAACCTCTCAGAAAGCCTGAAAGCTTCTGAAAACACAATTACTTTACAACAGATAAGCAAATAACTTAAGAGAAGGTTAGAAAAAGTCAACAGAGCGGATAGATCTTGCTTTATGGCAAAGAGTATCTGCTGTCCTCTGTCTCTCGCAATGAAAACTGGAAGCTGCATGAGGAAGGAAAACAGAAAGTACATTGGCTGCATATAAGCCAAGCAAACATGCAGCTAAATAATTAACATCCATAAAGAAGCAATAAACACACTGAACACCTCCTACCTTTCATATCTGGTGTCACATGTCAGACCTGGCTTGAAGACTTTCAATATGACGTTAGAATAAAATAGTAACAATGAAAATAATGTCAATTTTCTATTGCCATGAAAATATGGAAATTAATGTCTCCCCACCTGCTGTTTTAACTGATGTACTAATCTGTCCTTCTCTCGTTTAAGAGCCATTACTTCCTCTTGAGTCTTCTTTTTCTTTGAAGCAGACAGTTCAAGCAAGGCAATGTTTGCATCTTTTTCACTAATTGCAGCAAGCAAAGCTTCCTGTCTGATTAAATAAAACAAAAATCATTATATTTTCATTAAAACAGAACATATACTGCTACATCATACAACATGAGATGTTCCTTTTAACTACAAGAACAATCAACAACCTTCTGAACACTTTAAAGAGCAAACGTTGTCAAGTCTAATCAAATCATGAAATAAACTGATTAGCCAAAAATGTTCTTTTTATAGATTTTTCATTATGCAGCTATTCCATTAAACATTTATCTCCACCTCTTTTACTACAATATGATATCTAAGAATATTTCTGTGAAATGTCTTGCTTTTAAAAATTTCTGTTACTTATGTTTTTAAATTCAGTTTTCTGAATTCTAGAATATCTTACATAAATGTTGTGAATTATTCAAATCATACAGATTGAATAATAATGAGAAAAAGCAATACAGATAAAACTTCTTTTTATATTATACCATTAATTTTGTACCCTAGAGACCTCAGTACAGAACACTTTGGACATCTCTCTCTCATTTACTTAAATGTTTTCCTATGAATTTATTATTATTCATTGTATCGCCACATAACTATAATGCCAGAAGTAAAATAAAACATCTACAAAGTTCCTGGATCTAATTGTTCATGGGGAATCTTTTCCTTTGGAATCTTGACCATAAAGCAAAAAGAAACTTACAGCACTGAGAAACATACAGAATTACTTAGAAGTTGGCAAGACACATCAGAGATCGTTTGTGTGGACATACAACAAAGGTAATTTTTACACTATGCAGTTAGAAGCACAGATTTTGCAGTATCTTATTATTTCTTATACTCTAAATGCTCCCGTTGGCAAAGACATAATCTGCCCCTTATTCTCCTCAATAAAAGAAATATATTCATCTTCTGCAATGCATTAAATGACAGACTATGACTTATCAGCCAAGAAAAAGCATATCATACTTAATAGCTTTTAGAACAGAATATGTTACGGCCTATGTCTTTTTCCAGAACTATGTAAGATCAATCATGAAAAAATAAACATGGATAAATGACTCATAAATTAACTTTAGGTTCCAACTGCTAATAAATGTAAGAATACGGCTCATGAACTTCATACAGTCAAGGTGAGCTAGAAGTTTGGAATTCTTATAGTCCTTTGCTTGCCAGAAAAAATGTCAAGAAAGCTATTTCACTTTTTTTTTCAAAGTTCCTAATGTATTAATGTAAATATTTATAGGACAATATTTCTGATGGAGTTAAAGAAAAACAACCCATTTATTTTACTCTCAAAGTTATGAGACGTGGATCAATTTTAGATAAACAGTTACATTTTATTCATACACTTAAATAGTCTCATTTATTATTCTGTCTTCATTCTAATCACAGTTACATGATGTTTAAAAGAGGATGCCATAAGTCTCCAACAGTCTTAATTTAAATGAAAGCTATTAATTATTTTAAATAACAGGTATTAAAGAAAAAAACATATCAGAAGGTCACATATCTATAATGCGAATTTGAAATGATACAGATATATTGTTTTCTATGCACTTCATAATGCATAAAACTTGCTGCATTTATAAAAGACTCAGTGTTTTCATGTCTTGTGCTCAAATACAATATCAATTCCATAACATTTTCATTAAAAACTTAATTTTTTAAGGCACTGAAATAGAAGAAAGTTGATCTCCCACTGTATTCAACAATTCCTCTCACCTTCCAGAAGGCAGAGAATTTATGCACTGTATAAAATGGAAATATGCCAGCATTTGACCATCTGATTCAAACAGAAAAATGTATTTTCTTTTTCTCCACAGTATCTTTTACATACAAGTCTGTACTTTTTGGTTTAGAAATGCATCCTAGCCCTAGAAGGAGGAGGCTTTTTTCAGGGGTGACGACATAAGCTTTCTGACAGAAACTGCCAGCAACAGGCATTCTGTGAATTTAAAACCAAAGAAATAGCATATTCCATTATAACATAAAATCTTTTTTTTCCAGATTAAATAAGATTAGGTTAGTTTCTCTACAATTATCTGATAGCAGACTGTATTAAAATTACAAATAAAGGTTAGTCAGAAGTCTTGACAATGTTCTGGTGGTTTGCATCAAGGAACCTTTTCCAACATTTAGCTTGCATCAAGCAACTTTTTTTCTTTTGTTGTTGTTGCTATTTTGAACATTATTTAAAAAAAGGTTTCACGATGTTCCTCTGGTTTTCAGGATACATAAGGCAAAGATTCGCCCTGTCTACAACTAACAGCAGTGGGATTAAATCCTAATCTTTAACTCATGGTAACTCAGTGCTGTAAAGTTAGGTACCTCTACTATAAGAGCAAAATATGATTTTATTTATACCATGATCATCAGTCTAAAGATACACTTATTTAATATCTGAAGATCAACATTGACATAACCATCATAAACCCAACACGCTCAGAATGAAAATAGGTTAAAAAAAAATAATCTACCTCTCATAAATTCCGAGGTTTCAAAATACATTTATATTAATTCTTAATTTATGTAAGTTAAGTCCATCCCAGCCAGGTTCAACACAATATGTCTGTTCATCTAGTAGCAAATTTCACACCAAATACTTGCCATCTACGAGGCTTCTAATGATATAGTGTATTTAATTATGCGTAACATGCATTGCAGCTGTAAAAAGCCACAAACAGAATAAAAGTTGTAAATTTACTTGAAAACTACATGAAGCTATGCTGAAATTTTACTTCTCCTCCAAAGTTTTGATCATTTCACTACCTCAAAATTGGCAGTGAAAACACAAACCTGACTAGTGTGGTAGAAGAATAAAAAACTACTGAATTATTTGGTATCATTTCAACATCTGATAACAGGATTCACTCACATCCATCTTTTTCTGCACTGTCAACCAAAATAACCACATGCTCTTCTGGCCATAACTGTTCAAGTGTGCAACACCCTCTAGCCCCACTTTAAAGTAGGAGATGAGACAAAACATTCCATGGGAGAGGACAGCCAATCAACATGCTTTGAAAAATCCATACCCTGGCTTCTGCAGCCCCAAAACCACAAGATTTTGCAGACCCTAGCATGCTTTTTCTCAGCTGAAGGTGTTGAGGGATTATGAAAGCCAACCACAAGTTATGAGAATGGTTTTGAAAGGGAAAGTTAACAAAATCTTTTTTATCTATTGTCCTGTGGCTCACAGGGTAACTCCATTCAATACACCACTTATCCTGTCTTAGGGAAATAATGGGGAAAATAAGTAACCAAACACTTAATTACACAAAATAATGATTCATACCAAACACTTCCAGGAAATAATGGTCCACAGTATATGAAATAGCTGCTGTCATATGACTCCATAAGTGCTCCACTGAGACACTCTAAGATTTGAATCAATTCCACAGCGTGTACACAAGTTTGAATTGGAGCCCAACATTATTGTCAATATATTTTTTAACTCTTATCATTATAGTAAATGTAAGTGGAGTTGGGAAGCCTTAAACTTACATGTTGAGAGATGATTGCACAAGAATAGAAGGATGGGGATTTCTACTGAAGTTCTTCCACAGCAATGTGGCATGATGAATACACCTACATAGATGAACAGCTGAAAGCAAACTCACACTGCCAGCAATCTTGAAGCCGCCTGAACGTGAGTTAGCTTTAGTTCAGAAGCTCTAAAGTCTCATTTATCTAAGAAAAAAAGTGTTTTAACTTGGGCATAATGCCACTCAATACACTGATGGCTTCCAGGCTGGAACTGGCTCACACACAGCCTGCTCAGAGCGTGGGCAGAGCAAGCTTGTGTTTGTCTGCATCTGCCTGCACAGACATACTCCTGGAGTATTTTGGCATATTATCTGTATCTATTATCATGGATAATTTGAACAGTAATAACCTCAAATATATAATCCAGTAGCATTTAACCAGGCATTCAGGTTAACAAGAGTTCAGTAGAGCAGGACTACATATCCTACCAAATGATTCTACCACATTTATTCTACCACATGTTGGTTGCTTATATCCTACTTCAGCACAGAGGGAAGACAGAGAGACCCAACAGTTTTTACTGCTATTATTTTACAGAGTACATAATAAAGATGTAGGTTGTGACAGGGCACCTAAAGAAACCGAAGCAGCCTCCTTTACTTTACTATGTATGGCCTAGCATACTACCAGAGGTACAATTCCTCCACAAAGCCCCTGGGAGACAGAGGTTGAAAAATACCTTGCCCATTCTGGTGAGGAATCGCGAGAGGATACAAGCATTTATGAAGCAGTCTGTGGGAACAGACCCAGAGCTCTACATTATCATATCTCATTTATTGCATATCATGCACTCTTTTACCCACATCTGTGAAAGCTGCTCTGCTACCCCATCAGCATACTTCAAGCTTCCTATAGAAGAACCAAATCTGATTAAAGCAATTTATTTTAGCTACCCAGTGGCCCCACTAAAAAAATAGTATCACATTTTTTGCAGCAAACTGGAAATTAGAACTGGAAACTAGAAACAAGGCTGAGATGCCAGCAAAACAGCTGACTATAATGACTTCCTCACAAACATGAAGTAAACTCCATTCAAAAATGTAAACAGGTGTCAAGGTCTTTGTCTACATTTCTCACGTGAGTAATACAGTTCTGCTTTGCTGCTAGAAACTCCTCATGCGTTTCTGTGAAAGAACTTTTGAAAATCAAGACCTGAACTGGCACCAAGAACAACATACAGTCTGATCTACTCTCCAGCTAACATGCTTAAGAGTGTAAGCATAATTTATAATTCCTAATTATCTACTGTATCAGGAAAAAAAAACCTGACTATCCAAATACAGTTCTATAGAGATGTTATCACTATTTGCAGCCAAAATGTCTCCTTATTGTTTAATAAATTATGGTAATAAAATACATTTTAAAATAATTTATTAGAGCACTGAATTAAATGACATTCTTTAAACGTAATATTTATAAAGAGTAATCATTTTTGCTATTAGTATTTTTCTCTCTTTTTTGGCAAACTAATCTGTTATACAAACAACAGCGTAGTACTTTTAACACCAAAGAAAATCACTCTAATTGTATATGGTAAAATTAGGTAAGCTCTGAGATCAAAAAGTACATCTTGAATCTAATCTGCATTTGATCAATCTGCATTTGATCCACATTAGTAATTATTCTGTACATTTTCTTTTGACATACATAAAGTAATTCCTAGGATTCTCAACCTATATAACCTCCACTATAATATGGTTGCTCATTATAAGGAGAAGTAGAATTTTTCCCTGGAAAAACAAAACTCATGAAAGGAACTTCTCCTCCCCTAGCAAAGCCTTACTGCATTCCATTCCACAGCAACTTACTACCTCAAGCTAGTCTTCTTTAATACAAAGACAGTAAATATAATGGTCTCCTGATGAGCAAGCACACTTACAGTTGCGAGGTCAGGTCTTAAGGTACTAATGATTCCAGTGAGAAGTACCAGGAAACTTGCATTAAGTATACTTGCCTTAGTATACTTAATGTCACTTCATGCTAGAATACAAAAGAAAAAATGAAAGGAACAGTTCCTTCCTAGTGGCCAGGAATTTATTTATGCAAGTGATATTCCACCCAAAAATATTCAGGATTCCACTCTGTTTAAAGTTTTCATTAACTACATTGGTTGATAGACTAGAAAATCTACTTATTACAATTCACTGAGACTTGAGACTGGAGTATCTTCAAATGCCCTGAAGACAGGAATAAAAATCTCTAGAAAAACCAAACGTGCCACCTAGAAAACTAAGGAGGAGCTCCATATTAATGATCTGTTGTGAATAAGGCAAACATTACACTGTGAAGTATAAACAGAAATAGACCGCAATACAGAGGTGATTCTTTTGATCTACGTGACTTCAGGAAGACCTTAGCTGAAATATTACATCCACCCTAGATATGATTCTCCATGAAAAATGTGGAGACTGTTCAGGGGAAAGCCAACAAAAGCAGTCAGAGAAATGACTGACAATAAAATATTGGAAAAGACTACAATAAATAGTCTATGACAACATGATTGTATGAAAAGCTACACCAAATTGAAATAGAACATTTTTATCTATATCCATAGCACAGAGAACCAGAAGTAGTATACACAAATTGCAGGAGACAAAGTTGCATTTTTTTCCTCCTAATGCCCAGACAAGGTCTAATGATAATGCCAGGTAAGTATGAATAGCAAGTACTGGAAGAAATTGAGGAAAAATGGTCACTGCCAGTGGAAGTCTTTTTGAACAATTCAGGCAAAAGTCTGTTAGAAATGACCTGGGAATAGCTGATCTTGCCCCAGGCCATGACACAAGCAACCCAATTATTCAATGAATCAATGTTTTAAAGGTGTTTACTCTAGTGTCTCATTTAAGACAGTAGTCTTTGGAGTTAATGTCATGCTTTATCTTCTTCCATCATATGCTTGCTAGCCTTCTTATGACTGAAAGTAAAGGCCTTTTACATTTAAGTTTCTACATCTATAGCAAGATACAACAATACAATTTTCTGTGAAAAATTTCCACAAAACCAATTGCAGATAATTGCCATTCCTCAGTGATAGTGAAATATGGAGATGCCTTTCCTTGGAGGATCTACCAACTATTAATCTGATAATAGAGATGGCTTTTAGACAAACAAAAAGTATAAAATATTATAAATCTTTTAGTAAAGTCACTGGAAGTAGTGTTAAAGAACAATCTGAATTAAAGAAAAATACCATACACAGGATTAAAGAAAGCAGATGATACCAAAGCAACTCAGTTATAAATTTAACCTAACTCCTGAAAAACGCAATCTTATATATCTCTAGCAATTCAGACACAGACTTTGCATTTGTGAAAGCATCTGTCTTGGAGTGAAAAAAATTACTTAATATGAAAAGGAAGCCTTAGCATACTAGAAGGGAAGATAAGATAATGCAAGAAGGAATAAATCCGTGAAAGACTCTGTTGAATGCCAAACTGAAAAAGTATATTGTATACAGTATTTTATCAAATTGCAGCCTAAACAAATGTCAAATGGAATAATTTCTTTAACAAATATGGGCAACAACTGAGAAAAAAGGGTTGTTCACTAGCATATATTTAGTCAAGATTAACTATGGATAAAAAAAATGCACTAAGAACAGATTTAATAACCCTAAACTGTCATTCAGGTTGTAGGAGGTATTCAAGATACAGCTAATAAAACACAAAAAATGGTTCTAACCACCCACAAAAAAATCTCAGTAGTGTAAAACACTGAGGGATGACCACTAAGATAAATGCTTCCTTTTGAGAGCTGCCTTGCAGTTAACCTTCTTAAAGAGTCTCCCAGAAACCTCTAATCATAATACATTGCATTGCCACTTATCACAGTCAATTTAGAAGTGAACTTTGTAAACACTCCTGCTTTACTCCCCACCTCTGTTAGTCTAAGAATAATTTTCTGAGCTTTAATAAAAGAACTCATGACAACTTTTTGGGAGGTGGAGCGAGTTCTTAGAAACATCTTAGAAATGGTTCAATTGTAATCCACCAGAATTCCAAGATTAAGATTTATAGAAACAAGATCTTCTAACAAGAACTTTTACTGCCTTTACTACTTAGGCCATTCTCCACAAAATACAGAAATGCAACTTAAAGTCACCATTAAAGTTAAATCAAGTAAAAAACATGTGAACTAATGATATACAGTACTCAGCCAGCTTCTTACAAGCTAATCATACTGAAGGAGGAGAAGAAAAAAAAAACAACCAAAAAGCAGCTCAATCAAATTTTTCCTTTAATTATTGTTTTCTTTCCCTCATGACCCCCAGTATTCAACCTTAAGTTCAGTAGGAGGTGACTAGAGATAGGCGGTGATGAGAGATCCTGTTTGAAACAGCTTCTCTCTGTCACTCCTAAAGCAAATAAATGGTTTGTTAAAACATGCTGTTAATCCATTATGGATGTGCATGCATCTTCAAAAATAAACTTCAGAATATTATTGGTATTTTAAAGCTTTTTCTTTAAAAACAAGACATACTGATCACAAGCATGAAATTTAAAATCTGTATATTCAACAAAAGTTGTAAGTCTAAGCTAAGTGCATGATAGACATGTGAATTCAGCCACTATTAATTGTAGATGATAATCCTAAAATTGTGTATCTGAGACTGACAGAAAATTTGTCTCTCCAATTATATGACTAAATACACCTTACAAAAGCATTTATAACTACCTTAAAATGAACAATTATTTTTGCAGTTTTCAAAGAACAATCCTTTTTGAAATACTTTCAGAAGCAAATGCTTTTCAGAAGCAAACCCAGCATGAAATAGCACTTCAGGCTGGCCTGGCGCCCTTACAGCAAGCACAGAGAACTTCTGATGCTCCACAGCCCAAACACACCAAGCAGCAGAGATGACTGCTCCATTAACTACAGGACAGAAAGCCAGGGGCCCTGCTCTTACACACCTCAGGCACCAACCACCAAGCACTTTTCCTCACATTGAAGAATCAACCCTTGAATATATCATCAGATCAAGCTGGTAGCAGATGTGAGGAGGAAATAACCAAAGCTTACACTGTGTTAGATAAACAACAAATACTCTCTATATTACACCTCTATTAGAGGTATGTTTTCATTAGGCTAGAATCAAGGAAAAACAGGAATAAGCAGCTGTCCCTAATGTGAAATTTCAGAGTAAATGACAAGAAGGAAAAGAGAGGACCTGATTCTGAATAATCACATAGGAATTTCTTGGAAAAGACAGCTTTCTTATCCATTTGTCCTTTTCCTTCCATACACCTCCCAGAGCCACAGTTCAATGGTTCTTCCCTGTGTTTCACTAGTTGCATAACCAAACCTCTCCTTACATTCCCCCAGTAAAAATAAACATATTGTCTTCACACTGGCAATTTTAAATTATTCCCTTTTTTCCCCCTTTACAGCCATTGGGAATGTGCATATAGGTTTTTTGTTAAGCAAACACAAATCATCCAGTATAAAACTATGAGTTCAGAGAGAAATTAAGGAACTTCATGCCCATCTTCTGGGGCTAATTTTCAAGTAAGAAGCAGGCACTCAACTGCCCTTTGAATTCTCTGAACTTTTTCAAGCCCTATAAGATTGCAGTTCTGATGTCTTGATGATTTATGTTTTAGAAATGACAGATAAGTAAAACAGATGCCTACAAAAAGACATATTCATCTGTGAAAGCAATTACATCATAGTTTCATAGATCATTCCTCAATAACCATTGCATTATCGTTTCATTCAAATGGGCAGCATTGCTCACACATAAGTAAATATAACAAGCTTCAGATTGTGAGAAATGCAGAGAAAAAAAAAGAATTCACACTGCTGCAAAACACAGCTGAAGAAGTTAGACGATGACAATTATTTCTGGGTTTTGCAGCTTTTTACTACAATTGGCTCCTATTGTTCATTTGGCTTTGTACGATTCTCTGTAGGACTGCAACCAACACTTGGTTAAAATACCTCTGCCTGTTTTACACCAATCCACAATGCAGTACAGAAATGGGGACTGCAGAGACCAAGAACAATGGCATCCAAACACACAGGATTGTGTTACAGCAGAACATAGCACTGCACAGGGTCCACCTAAGTTAAACAGGAAAACCAAACTATAGGTAATCTGTCATTGTCAGCCTCCTTATCCTTCAACACCGCTTTTTGTGTTTATAGAAGACAAAGATAAAAGTACTTCACAGGATGAATGGTTAAATCTCTAGAATATAGTTCTTGGTAACATTTTTTAACTGTCAAATAAACATTTACACTTGGAAAAAAGTTACTACTTAGAGTTACTACTGCTTTAATGAATTTGCAGAGAATTCAAAATAATTGAGTCAGACATACAAAACTGAGATGCAGAGACAGAATATTAGAAAGACATAAACTTCTGTTAATTGTATTCTGTTCTTAATTTTGGGTTGACAACATATTCCAAATGGCAATTTATTGCAAAGTAGATGGTTGTGCTAAAGAATGACTGAGGCTTTCTTTCAACTTTTAATAAATGATGATCAGCAAAATTATTCTTTTGGCAAACAAGTAACACACACACACACAAAGAGAAATAAATACTAAAATCTATTTCCTTCCTTTCCACTGGAAACTGGAGAAAAAGACTGGCCCGATTTGAAAAGAACTAACTTAAGGTCCTACACTAATTTCCATAAAGTTTCAAGGAGCCCCCCCTTGAACAACATATATAAGAAAACACATAAAATCCAATGTAAATCACACTGAACTTTAAAACTTATCAGAGAGGGAATAATTAGCTCAATTTTTGAAACAACATATAGAAATCAATATGAATATGTACTAGAATTTATGCCTTGAGCTTTACAATATATTAGAAGACAAATTCAAGAAAGAAAATTGACTGAATACTTACGATTAACAAAATGCACTCTCTTGGCAGTGCATAATTCATATTTGATAACTGATCTGGTGGCATAGTTTAAATGCTCATTTATTAAATAGGGTGTCAGACATGTGTCACATGATTTCCACTAGCTGCAGATATATGTCAGAGTATAATTCTGTATGTTAGCCTTAAATGAAAAAACTCCTTGGAATTTTGAACACGTGGGCACACACACACACTCCCTCAAATAGGCTGACATTTTCATATTTTAATTATTCTAATTGACCCGTGAAGTCAGAATCATTATTTCCATTATTAACATGCTTACATCCATTACTTATCGCTACACTATGAGCATGCATTAAAACTGTTACATGGCTTAATTTGACAGATACAGGAGATTCTACAAATGATTACAACTCAACATTTTTTATTTTTTGAAATGATGATGGTTTTGCTAAATTTGCCTAGTCGATAAGGTACTGCAAAGTACAGAATAAACTTCAACATACTGCTCCAGACAACTCATTTCTGAAGATTTAGTTATATTGGGAACCACTGGATATGTACTTATGATCAAGCCACAGAATGCCAACTACGAACACCACTAATTATTAGTTCTAACATAATAAAAAAGCAGTTAAGCATCTAAGTAAAGATAATTAAGATATGTATTCACAAACCAACAGGCCACCATTCCTTTAAGTGTGGGATATATAAAGACCTAAGTGCCTAAAGGCATTCTGCCAGAGAATATTTATTCAAACCCTGCCTCCATCATTTTATCTCAGTGAAAAAAAAAACCCACCTTCATTTTTAAT
The DNA here is from genome assembly GCA_009823435.2 of Nymphicus hollandicus. Lineage (NCBI taxonomy): Eukaryota > Metazoa > Chordata > Aves > Psittaciformes > Cacatuidae > Nymphicus > Nymphicus hollandicus. Next base: position 41,518 of record WTXV02033944.1, read on the forward strand.
AAAAAACTGCATGTCCAAAATACAGCATATGAAAATAGTAGCTATAAAATCGAAAAGACAATGAAATCCCAGAGCAGGCACAAGAGATTTCATAAGGAGAGAGGGAATTAGACAACAGCACACAAATATTTCTCTAATTAGCATCTTAAAAAATTGGGAATGAAAGAGATAGGATACCACATGATGTTATTTAATTATATGACTTCCCTGCTAATGGAGCTATTCACAAGCATTGCCAGGAGCATGAAGACCATCATATGATTCAACTTTGCATAAAGAAGTTTGCTCATTGATCTTCTTTGGTGGGTTAACTGTTTCAAAATTTGTTTCAGGCTAAGGAAGCGTTTTAAAAAAAGGCATATGTACAGTCTTAGAGCTCTAAGATCATACCCATTGACTCATCGTGAATACAGTTCGTACTGACTTCCTCATAGCAGATGAAAGAAGCATAACATATTATCAGTGAACTGCATCAGAGAAGTGTAGTGCCCAGGAATGATGACTCTTTATTGCCATGTCTGAATGGCAACAAGGAGTCATCACAATAGAGAGAACAGTAGTTGGATATTTTAAGATAGCTCCACAACAAATTGTAGCATGTTTAGTCTTGATAAACAGTTAATTTCTTATATACCATACTAGATTAACAGACTAACACATGAAGTTCTCTATTGATTTGAATAATAGTTCTGAGAGTCTTTAGTAAGACTTCTAAAACAGTTTTATTGAGGGCAAAGATGGAGTCTGCTTTTGAGCTAACATCATGTTAGTTCAAATTTTACTACAAAATGAATACTAATTACTTAATCGATAGAATTACACTGATTAATGAAAAGTTGTTTGATGATACTTTTTAAATTACTAAAATCGGTGAACTAGAACTAAAAAACTATATGGCACTTACTACTAGTTGGGTAGGACAACCAAACCGCTTCTCCTTTCTGATCGTTTTAACTATCAGCTCTTTCCATAATTAGATCACTCCCTTCTGTCAATAAAAGCTAGGTATATGTCAGAAGGTACCTGTTCTAGTTGGGTATTCTCAAATATATGTTAAAAATAACTGAATCCCTTCTTGACAGGGATAATATAAGCTTTTCTGAAGAAGCGACCAAGCCTGCTAGGCAAGATACAGAAAGATGTCACCAAAGGGAGCTGGGGGCCAGCAGCTTGCACAGACACCCAGATGACAAGCAGGGCTAGCAGATGACAGACAGTGCTTCTGAGGAACCAGTGGGAACTGGATGGAGTCTGCTGCCATTCAAAAGTCACCGAGTTCACTGAAAAGGGACACGTCTGCAGGGGTGAGGAGATATATATAGCTCTTAATTTCTGATGAGACATTCCCAGCCTTTCACTCATCTTGAAGGAATGTTTTAGGGGAAAAAAAAAATAGATCCATGTCAAAACTATGACTAAATTCTGGCCCTGTCACAAGACATAAGGTTTTCAGACACACACACTTATGTGTGTAGTTATTCAGTCTCCATCAAATATAGGATCTGAGATCCATCCAGATGGCACACAGCTGAGTTTACTCATCAGTTAGACACATATATGTTGGCAATGAATGCACTGCTGTAATCTTCAAAGTGGCAGTGGAATAACAGAACTGTACATACTGGTCTTCTATATATTTTCAAATACTTTCTTCCTAATGAAGAATGCAGCACTTTCCTCCTCAGTCTTTCTGCCCTTATCTTATGGAAAGCTACAGGAATTAGCAATGTTTCCCTCTTACCTCATTGTATCTGCAGGATTTGCAATGCTTGAGAGTTGCTCTCCTTGCTACATTTCATTAATTGGGCAAATACAAACAACTGTTCTGATAGAAACAAAGTATGTTGCATCCAGTGTGCAAAGTTTATTTTTAAGGTACGGCTTTCGAAAATATAGAGAAGTAATCTGAAAAGCCATCAATAATAAAACCCCCAAACACTCTTAAAATATAACTTCAGAATATCTGTATGTTAATTTATAAACTCTTGATGGTTGTATCTTAGAAAAATATGCAGATCTCTCATGTAACACTGAGTAAAGTGATGTTTATGGTCTTACTAAAATTTAAGAACTCTTTAAGTGAACAAAAACTACAGAAGGTTTAGTATTTGGCAGCCAAGCTACTGTACTAGACATTGCAACACAAAAGCAGAAGATAAATTATTTAATTAAACGCAATCAGAAGGGATCGAAAGTATCAAAAAGGATTATTACTGGAAACACTGATGCTTAGATCAGGATGGATGACACTAATATATTACAGTACATTCAAATTTTAATGCAGGCATAAGTTTCATAGTTTAAAAGAATGCCACAGTGGGGGAAAAAAAAGCACCGCGTAGAAGCATCATGCAGAATGCAAGTAATTTAATTCTCAATTTTCTTTTTCAAATCTGACATGCAACAATGACAACAAACTTTATCCCACCAAATTTAAACTCAAGTCAAAAAAAACCCAAAAAACCCCAAAACAAACAAAGGAAAAAAAAAAAAAAACTATGCAGAATTCAACACTGGAAAGTACTCAAAAAGTTCAGATAGTAAATTCGTACAATCAGGTTTCCCCAGGGATGGTCCTAGAACAGGTAATTTTGCAAGAACATTTAAATTAACAAAGATTGCTAAATTTCTACAGTGGCTATGGTACACTCAAAACCTATATATTACTTCCAAAAATTAAGGTATGGACTGTAAGTGTAACAAAAATCAGTAGCGCTTTTGGAAAAATAACAATTCAAACAAAAAAAAAGTTTGCTTAGAATCAAATAGAGGACACTTTCTGAGGCCTCTGTACGTTCATGGTTGATTTGATTTAGGTTTTTTTAAACTATGTACAAAATTGCATACTTACTATAACTTTGGATGGGCTCTAGAATCCAAGACAACAGAAAAATAACGTATTTCTAAGCAGGATTTTAAGCATTACCTGAATCAACAGCACATCTGGAAGGAATCATGACAGAGAAAACCTATGAAGCAGTTGCTATGGAAAATGCTCTCTTAAATTGCTATCCGGGTGGCCTCGTGAGTCATGCAAATAATAGCATCCATTTTAAGATGAGCTGCCACTAGAAGGAGGAATGCTAATAGAAGTAACTGCCAGTGCTATGAGGAATGAAACCACAGCTGCTAATCTCTGCAATGAGCAGAGATTCTGTACAGGTGGTAGGAAATGATAGCACCTCAGCAGCTCAAAGAAGCCAGAACTAACCAAGTCAAACTCTAGATATAAAAGTAGGTGTAGGTTTTCTTTCCTGTTGCACAAAAAAGAACTCGTTAATTAGTACAATTCAACTCTGTAGGTAGCTACGCTGTTGAATGCACTGTCCAAGACAAAAGAAAATGCACACTTTCAAAATACAACAAAGATTTGCAGTATTGCAGAACTTATTTTAAAGCATTTGACAACAGTGTTTCCCTAGATAAGAAAATAACACAAAATCTTGCCAAAAAGATGCTAAGAGAGAATGCAACGATATCCTTTCTGGAATAGAAGATCAAACAAAATAAAAAATCAGGTTAGCATCAGTTGCTAAGAAATATTTTCTATGACTGCCTTAATTATTCCAAAAGACAAATATATATAGGCTACTATTGTATTCATTACAAAAACCTTTGATTTAACAATAGAAACTAATGCTTTGGTTAATAAAGAACTGACATATTTATCAAAGGAGGAAACATTATGTAAAAATCTAATATAGTATTTAAAACATTAAAAACTACATTCAAGTGTTAGAAATCTGGCAAAGACATAATTGTTTTGGCTGCTCTTCTCATTTTAAAACTATACTATGTGAATACTGCTCTTGAATACTGCTCATGATTCCACAGTTAAGGTTGACTTAAGCTTATCCTTAAGGCAGAAAGTCATATTATTTAAGTACAAAAGAACAAAGTCTATTCCTCCCCAAATTACTTCCATGCTTCTGAACATTAGTGGAAGTTACTTTGTAATGAACAATTACTAACAGCTACAATTGTTTGGGAGGAGCAGACTGCATATGATGTTTATAAAGGCTGACATATTCAGTTCACATTTACAGGAAGCAGACTAGCTTGAAGCAAGAGAACTAAGAACAAGGAACTTAACATATCAGTGCTGACTACCTAAGTGAAAAGTAAATTAGTGTAGTGTATGGAAAAAAATTCACATATGTCGACAATGCCTCCAAAATAAACAATTTCTTATGCTTTCTAAGAAGTCACTGTCTCAGCCACTCATATTGACTCTGTAGTCAATACAGTGTATAAGGCACATTATAATACAAGGAAGACATGCTAGTGGATATTTCCTCATTTATCTTTTTTAACAGGTAGAATAACTATTAATTGTTATAATCACATCCTATGCTTTTAGCCAGTGAATTTCTGTTGAACCTGGAATGCTGAATGGATAGTAACTTTTGAAGTCTTTCTACCCAAATGTAATCCATGTTACTAGCTGCTAACCATTTCCCAGCTAAAAATCTCTTAAGGAATAATGTCCCATTGAGTGATGCATCTTGACATTATTCCCATTCACAACCTTGGGCTGTTGCCACCTGCTTTCTTCCTTAGTGGGTCCTTCTGCCACTTCCACTTAACCTCAATGTCAACAGCTGTTCTGCATCCTGCAGTTGTGCGAGCATTGAAACTAAGCCAGGAAGCTGCCTAGCCTGAAATGTCTGCCCCATGCATCCCAGCATCTCCAGTTCCGGACACCTGATACACAGACAACTTTTGGAGAAACTGTACAAACCTACCTGGCAGAGTTTGTCTGTACAGTTTATTCTGCATGGTGCCTCAACACTAGGTTTATGTCATTATCTGGTAACTAAACATCAGGTAGTCATAGTACAGTCAATTGAATAAAACAGAGCACTGTCAGTATCAGCTGAGGCAGTTCCCAAAGTTCAACACTGTACCTAAAAATGACCAGTTGTCAGAGCTGAGAGATGGACAGTACCCCAACTATGACCCTTTCCTTTCAGGAAAGAGCTCAACGGACCCAAGCATATGATTGTAATGTTGAGAGAGGCCTTGGTTTTTCAAGTACCAGAATAGGGTCTCAGCAACAATGACTTTTTCCAAGTCAGTAAAGAAATGATTACTGACAATGACTACTGCACTTCAGCGGTGATTTCTTAAAGATGTTGATACAACTTCTGGTTAAAAAGCTGTGGCCTTCGTTTTCTTAAGATGGACCTAACACTAATCACATGAAAATAATTTATTACAAAATTTCAGCTGCTACAGGAGAGGAAAGAAGCAGATCTATGTAAGCTACCAAACAGCAAACAGCATTTACTGACATTTACCGCCTCACAAATCAATATTTAGTTAGCTTCTTCAAGGTGAACTACTCATACCCTGTTCTTTAACACAGAAATACAAACCCACCAAATTACAAATTATTTCATACTCTACATGTGACAAAATGAGCCTACATGTTCTTTAAAAAGCTGTCACTTCTTTAGCCTAATAATTAAAGAAAAATTAAGTTTTTGGAAAAAACATTCAAAATATCCCGCAGATCCCTTTTACAAAAAAACTAAAATGGTGAGAACCCTACAATTAGCCATGGAACTCTTGACCAGGTAAATATTGCTTATTCCAAGGAGGTAAGATCACTTTTGGGAAACCTTATTCAAGAAAATATTTGAAGTAAATCTCATTAGCCACAGGCTGTGGCTGTTACCCAGCACAAAGTCACGGCTTCTATGTATTGCATGGTTGTAGCCCACAATAATGATTATAAACATAAACATATCTTGCAGGAGTAAGAAAAGGTCAACGTATCCTGATTGAGCAGAATGCCCATAATAATACAGGAAATAAGAGAATTTGTTGGCAGGCTTTAGAGCAACCAGGTAACACTCACATATGAGAAACAGAAGTCCTTTGCTCCTTGCTTGATACACCACTGGCCTATGGACTTGAGATAACACTTTTGTATCTTCTTTAGCCCTAATCATAGTAATACATGAGCTAATCTAGTACAGCAGAGCTTGAGGTAAGGATTAAGTTTCATATTGCTCCTGCCAGGAATCCCCAGAAAAATTATCAGAATCTGTCTTTTGAGTATAATAAAATAGAGATATTGAGAATTCCAGGACTCGTCTCAATACAGACAAGCAATACAATAGCTTACTAAACCACAGCAACCCTCTAGTGTAAACAAAATCCAGCTGCTAGATTTGGTCCAAGTCTAATTCCGAAAAGGGACCCCAAGGACTCTAGTCCTCATAAGGTCACCATGTGGTATTAATTGGACTAATGCGCCTTTCCAAGCACCTTTTTTTGTCAAAGACTCTTGGTTCCTAATGCTACATCTAGACTGCACAGCTGGCGCACATTATTCTTCAGCTCATCCAGATTGGAGGCCTGGTTTTCACAAGGTCACAGGATCAGAAGGCATAGCAGCTCTCTTCTATCTCATATTCTAGAGTTTCCTTCCAGTAGAAGTTAACTATAAAGGTGTGTTGATGGGATTACACACAGATCTTATCCTGCCATAGTTCAGAGGTACTCTTCATTCTCACACTTCCATTACTATCCAGCAACAAGTGTCTCCCTTTGAGAAATGCAAGGCTCTGTTTTAAGAAAACAAGTAGTTTAACATGCCAAAGGAAAAGACCTTTTGTGTCCAATTCATCCTGGCTCTGGCTTTATCCATCCCTTGCAGACTCCCCATAGAAGGTATACCTCATAACAAACACAACTGGGCAGGCTATGTGACCAACAACAGACACTCTCCTATAAAAAAGACTTCAGTCAAGACATGGTCAGTTTAAACAAAAAACATAGCCTATCAAGGGCATCTGGCTATATAAATCCTAGGGGATTGTGGAGATTTTGGCAGTGGAACAGGACAGGAGTAATGGTCAGATCTTAGGTGTGAATAAGTGCAGTCCTAAAGAGAGAAAGGCAAGCAATCTCTTCAGATGAGCATCACCATGGACATCTTTTCCTAGAGCCCTTCCCCATTTTATTTTGAATGGTGGGATGTTATGGGCCTCAATTATATACAGGAATAACCAGAATTTCTGTATTACAATTAACAGGAAAAAGTAAACTCTATAGTTAAAGAAGAAAACACTGTTCCAGCTACTAATAACATCTGTTTATAAATTAATTGTATTATATATATATAACAAACTGATATTTTCAATCCAACACACAGGACTTTTACGTTCCAAATAGTAATATTTCCACTGTACTCTCATTAGTAAATATACACCACATCTCAAACAACAAAGACAACATGGTAAGAGATTACAAAGAATCTCTCAAACACAGCTTCCATTCTCTCACAGTGTAGATTTGGACAAACTTTTTGTACATATTTGGTGTTATTCAGTTTTATTCCTTCTGACATTTAAAAACATTAACAATTGGTACAAAACTAACTCAGAATATTTATAAGTACTCATAAAACATGCAAATACCACACCATGAAGCAAAAATTAAAAAAGAGTATGAAGGATCTGACAACAATTCTATGGAAAACGTTAATTACATCCCAAACCAAGGACTTCAGTAAGGTGCAAATTTACAGTACTTTGCTAACTAGAAATGATGAGACTTACAATTGCAGTAGTGAAAATATTATTGCTTCTGTAAACTCCAAGCTCAAGTATAAAGTAGATATGTAATCTTCAACTCCCCAAACACTCCAATTTGGCCACTAAAGATGCTGTTTTACATTTCCAAACATTCTCCCTTGTCACTACTTTTTATACTTCAGTTCTCAGGTTGTAAGTATTTGTTACTTGCAAAGCAACTCCTTTTGAACACAGAATCATGGGAGGCATTTGTTACTAACTGCTAATGCAGCCTGCCAAACAAAAACTCCCTGCTGGTGACATGACCACCTAGTGACCTCTAAAAATGTTTTAACAATGTGAAAAATATCTCCCTCTTGTAGGAAACAGCAATTTTTTAAATTAAATGTACATTGAATGTTCGCTTACATACAGATAAATGGTATTCAGAGTCACCTTCTCTGTTTCCAATTTCAATCTTTTGAAACCCAGCCCAAACCTAAATAAATAAACGTTGATACTAAGAGGAAACTAAGAGCTCAAGAGCCTTGTGATTTCACAAACAGCTTTTTTCCATTTTCTAAAATCTAAACTTTGAGCCAGACATAGAACAGGTAATGAAAAGAAACAAGTTTGGCAGCCCCTATGTGGGTCTAAACTGAAAATGTCAGACAAAAATAAGTGGCTATAATTTGGCAGATTTAAAGTCTTTAAAAGTTTGCAGCTTGCTAGACTGAGTATGTAAAATTTGCAAATTGAAACACTATAAATGTATTGAAAATGAACTGTTAGATAATGCCACCATAATCAAGCTTTTAAAAACTATTTTACCATTCTCTATCACTTATGCAATAGCATCACAAAGAGAAACATGAACTAGGATATCTACTTATGAAGATCTAATGCTTAAATACGTTATATTTGTTTAACAGTCTTTGAGGTTTTTTTCAAGTTACCAGTATATTTACAGCCTTCAAGTAAATACATTTAGATAATTATATCTCATGTATTTGTTCTTATTTGGAAGACAATGAATTAAAAAAAAATGCTACCTGATACATTTTAACAAAATACAACAGTTTCTAGAATATTAACTTGTAATTAATTCAGGTCATTTATCAAGAATAAATTTGACAATCTCACTCGATCAACATTTTATGATTTTTACCAATACTAATGAGCTAGCTGTGGTACAAGTCTTGAATCTTTCTCCTACCCAGAACTATTTGGCCATCTGTTACAGTAGCGTATCACTTTAAAACAGGCTTAGCAGGCTAATGCCACAAGACTGGCAGAAATCGTGGCTCCTTCCACATTACTGACACAACTGAACATAGCTTCAAACATGCCATATGAATTAAAGGACTTTAGTCCTATTAAAAGAAAACATTATAACCTTTTCCCAAATTTAGGCTTAAAGGTTTTACTTGGCAGAAAAGCCGAGATATTATTGCTGAACACCTGAAAGACCAACAACACAAATAATACAAAGGACCTACCCAGGGATTCTGAACACATCATTACATCAACATGCTACATCAATGCACATCGTGTATTTCCTAAGACATAAGTATGGCTTTCAAAACCTTTCTACTGCATTAATTAGTAGTCATATTCACTATGAAGCGTGGATAATTTTAATGGAGTCAGGAAGAACGCTCAAGTAACATGATGAGAACAGGACTGTTTATACAGATAAAATTCTATTTCCGTCAGCATAGAACATAATCAGCAACATATGCAGATTTTACACGTAGCTAATGTGTGTAGCTACTAACTACTTTGGGTAAAGTACTCCTAAAAAGGAGTTCCAAAAACTTCTTTTTCTAAACCTGATTCATAGGCTACACTGTATGTCTGCTTGATTCTTCCCTTGTTCCAAAGCAGTGTTATTTACACTTCTGTAACTGCAGCAACTGCAAAAAAGTAAAAACATATAATTCAAGTTCTGAGTAACAGAACAGAATGCTCTTTACAAGACTAAGACCCAAGGCACTGAATATTTCTCATCTTTGACCTTGACCAAGTACTACAGTTATCTGGGCAGCCATATGCTGGCTCGCACATCTGTCTGGAAGTGATCTGGAGCAAGGTGTTCTCCATTCAGTGGCACTCTTGAACAGTATTCAGTATAGACCTATGATATAGACTGTAAGATAACTATACCTCATCTCCTTTACATCTGATGCTAGACAGACTTTGAAAATAGAATCATAAACTGATTAAAAAAAGAAAAAGAATCTCTGTATTGCAACACTTTTTGCCCCAAGGCAGAATCTGCTGACTTATGTGAAGTGATGCCCTTCTATACTAGTATGAAAACATATTCTCAGAGCCAATTCTCACCTGAAATTTAAGTGTGCTTTTATAGGTGAGGTACAGAGGTTTAAGTAAGACTCCTTAAATCAGATATCCAGCTGGTACACATTTTGTAAATTCCACTAAAATCACTGGGACTGTCCTAGTTCAGACTTAATGGTCTGGTATATAAACCTTGCACTGAGCCAAAGCACGTTACATTAAAAATTGCAAAGATGTTATTATGATTGTTGGGCTTGTATTTACTGATGTAAAACAATAAAGTTTTTTTAAAAAAAGTACATTTAAATGTTTTCAAATACTTAGTAATTTATTTTCTGACTTTTTTCTTTATACACTTTCTTCATAGGTTTGATAAACTGGGGCAAGACACCTCTCAAATTCCATCTCCAAATAACAGTATTGCTGACTCTCTGCCTAATACACTATTAGGTTTTATTAATCCTGCTAGGACTACTACACAGGAAGAACTACTCAAAGTTTTCTTTCTTCCTTTTTTTTTTCCACAACAGTGGGAGACATGCCAGCTGGGACATTTTAAGTCTCTTTCATTAAAAAAAGGTGAAGGTCAAAATAAGTATGATAAACATGGTAGTTCATCTTCTCAAAACTCAAGATGAAAGACTAAACAGAAAAGAATATTTTAACCTCACTAACTGTAAATTTATTTTTTTTTCCTCTTAGTGCATAATTAGAAGCAAAAAAGACTTGGGAAAACACATTTTTACTATACATTTTTGGTCTTTAAATGCACTCAGTAGTTAATTTAACAACTATATTAGTCTTAAGTTTATTATCTGTTTTCAATTATCTAAATGACTGACACTTTCAAGCTTTATGAAGGATTATGAAGAGTAACACACTTAAAGAGAAAATAAATACATTTTCCCATTGTAAAACAGAAAAAAAAAGTTTAAAAGAGAACTCACATTGTGTTTTGGTTAAATGAGTTGTCCTTTGTCTAAAAATTTCTAAATGCTATGTCTCAGAGTTCCTTGCCTGTAGGAATATATTAAAAACCAGTAAATCCCTACACTCTGGTTTCTTACCCTAAAATACTTTGTTATAAGAAAACTGAAATATGTTTTCACTCACTTTCTTAAAGAAAAAAGCAGCCCAAAGGTTATCAGACAAATGGGGACAATAGATTAACTTCCAAAGAACTATATTCTGTTTCTTGTAAAAGAAAAGTAAATTTATAGCACATCAAGCTTTTATTCCCAAGTGAATATAATAACTGGAATGCAAAAGTCTAAAACAGGGAACAAGCAGAGCTGGTCAAAGTATATGTAATGAAACTTGAAACTAGGCAAAGAGATTTGAGAGGTTAAAGGCAGATAGGGTGGGAGGCTAGCAAGGCAGACCTGTTCTCCCTCAAAGCCAGAAGAAAAATCTTCAATACAGTCAAAGCAGCATGAGCTGTATAAATTTGAAGTGACAGAGTCTTTTGGACTATGGTGTTATTTAAAGTGGGAGGATAGTTTGAGGGGTGGCAGGGACCCATGGAGCACTACATGGGAGCAGCTTTCTGCCCAGTCTTATTGTTTAAAGTGAAAGGAGAAATATCAAATGGATCATATTAAATTAACTTTACCTCAAGGACTGGTGCAGTGAATCCACATGGAGAGATAAGGAGAACAAAAGGCTCAACCGGCTATTTTTCAAAAATACTTTGCCATAAACACCCTCTGTTAACCCAACAAAAGACATTGTTATTTTTCAGTATTCCTTTAAATCACAAAAAAATTTGAAATCATGGAAGTTTTAATAGATAACATAATTATTCTTAATGGATAACATAAGTCATGTACCAGTAAGTAAAATGTCCACAAACAGCTGACACCCAATTTATTAAAAGAAGAAAGAAAGGCTTCCATATGTAGTATGGTTATAGAGAAAAGGCAGCTCAAAATAGTGCCAGGTGTCAACAACTAATAGCATAACTCTGTTCTGATTTACATACCATATACACTGGGATGACTGACACTGCAAAGGGTGTAAAAGTACGTAAGAATTTACTATAAAGTGCCTTCTTGGGCTAATTACTGCAATGTGCTCAACACAAGGCAACTCTAGCGCTGATGCAAGGGAAATCTGAGCTAATGCAAAGGGCAGTGATCCATTTAGTAAGTCATATATTTTAGACAGAGATCTTAACACCAATACTCCATGACCTGCGCTGGCCATCTGCCAACTTCTGGGTGAAACTGAAAATGTTAGTTTTGATCTACAAAGTCTTAAATGGCTTGGCACCTGTTTACTTGAAAGATTCCCTCTTACCTTTCTTTTGTGCTGGGCAGCATAAAAGACTTCCCTGTGGAAGTGGAAGCGCATGGAGGCAGGGGGGAAGGAAGAGAAACAAGGATGAGGGAAGAAGAGAAAGCATTAAGTGTTCTCTTGTGCAAAAAAAATGCTCTTCTTGATGTTAAACAGCCCATAAGGTTATGCTATAAGGACCATCATTTTACTTGAGTGCCTGAAGAGGGTATGATTTCCTATTCGTGACTATTTGATGAACACACTAACCGTACTGGCAAAAATTCAGTCTTTGACTTCGTGAATGGTGGTTATTCTAAGGTTTTCTTTATTCCTTGGCTTCACTTATGCAGTTTCCTTAAAGAATGATAATAAAATACTTTGAGTGGTATATGATTTTTTTTTAAGCCATCACTACACAGCTACCTAACAAAAATAAAATCATACAAGACTTTATATTTTCACATGATGTTTTAAATCTATAGCAAAAGTCAAATGGATATCATTAAAAATCCACATTTTTATCAGTGCTTAAACCTTGTTCCCAGTTGATTAGTCTCTGAATTCAATGGTGCTACTCTGAATTTATCACTATGTTTTAAGGTTGAAGCACGGCACTTAATGTAAAGACAGACATTAAGATATAAAATAAATTATACAGCAGCAATTTCTAGAGAAACAGCATGTCCACAACAGCAATAAAAATACTAAAAGATTTTGTAACTGAATGTTTGGAATGGTCAATGAATAGAACATTGATTTTATGACTGTTTAAAAGACACTTTCACCACATATCACATAATGCTTTTGTACACTTGGCAACCATCTCTTACTTTAGCATTTCAGCAGTTAAAAGGTACTGAATCACGATAAGGGAAAGTAGCCATAAAATTCAGTTGTTATTCAATATATTATTGCACTATTTTCACATATACCCTTGAGGAAATGAGACCAGAAACATGCTGCACAGTTAATACACAGTTCAGCTATGGACTACTGTATTCAAGGAACAGATAAAGTCTGGGAGATGTCCCACAGGATATCCCTATTAAATACTCATCTGTGATTTAATCTAGTTAGCCACAGGGTGTCAACACTGGTCCACACAGAGGCAGGCTCAATGAATTTGTATTTGCCAGTTTAAAAATAAATCTTAAATAAAACAATCTAGAAATAACAGTTTGAACAATTTGACACGTACAATAAACATACGGAATGACTTACAAGGGAAGGAGACTGAAGCACAGAGCAAAAGTTAGTTAAGGAGGCACCCAGTCTTGTTACTTAAGCAAGCAGAAAATTGAATCAAATTCTTTTTGCTTAGAGCCAGTGGGACTGGGTACATGACTCAGACAAACAGGTTATACATAACAAGAAAAAGTAAGATCAGAATAAGTCGAAAAGAGTACCAGGCATTTTCTCCATCCAGTTATACTGCTGTTATCCAAATTCTTTCCCCAAAGACAGCATGAACCTAACTTAATTTTTCAAAGCTGATCATGTTATAAACGCGTAACTGCACAGCTTGTGTTCAGTTGATTAATCTGCAGTGCAATACCATCCACAATAAAAGTTCCATCTCACGGATCATGGAAGATGGCAGTGCTGTGCTTACCTTTACCCATTATTGAGCAAAATAGGTACATTTAGCTGAATGAACTAAAACATGGTTGTTTAGCTCCAACGTTTACTAAATCTTAGGTTTGCTTTATATAGAATCAGAGTAGTTAGGGTTGGGAAGGACTCTTCCAAATCTACTGATCACAGAATCTATTGATAATGCGATATGAGTTAAACATGTATAATGCAGCAATGCAGTATGTTTTTGCAAAATCTATTTTAATAATAGAGACAAGACAGTAATAAAGCAAAAAAGCACTAGATAAAATCCAATCTCTATTACAAAATTTAGACTAATGCCAGTTCCACTTCAAGTGAGTAATTCTAATAGAAGAAATTGAATATCACAGAACTGCCATCATTTCTTCAGTCATTTTATGATCCTATTGATTCAGAAACTGTTTGGGATCAGACACAAGCAAAGTGATACATTTATGCTGACATTTTTAAAGTGGGAATTTCAGAACCATAACCAAAATATTTTCTTTCTTGTGCAGGTGTTCAGAGAAAAAGGAAGAAAAACAAGAGTCCTGAAAATATTCTCTAAATCATCACCCAGCTCTTCCTCAGTTTATCTCAAAGTATTTTACAAAGAAAAAATAGAAATAAAGGATGAAACTTATTCTTCTAAAATAATTCAAAATTAGCAAAAACCAAATCAGGAGCAAGATTCAAGTTTTGTTTCCCGGAGTATAGCTTTATTCCCTAGTCCCACTGACTTAAGCTTGTATATAAATTGTTTTGTAATGTAACAAGTTTTGGTTTTCTACTGCAAGCCACCATTATGTACAGATCCTACTGTAGGGGAAGGACTGTTAAAGAGAACTGCAGCCAAAGAGAGATGTATTTTAGCTCCCAAAATTCACTTACACAAACAGTTCCACCGTTAGTGACACCTTCTGAAAGCTGTAATTTTTACATAAAGCATGTTGAAGCTACCAGAAACATAAAATAATGTTTGCACATTGTCAAGAATAATTTGTATTTTGTACCCTGGAGTCACAGAATATTAGAAAGAAGAGATCCATCTATAATTTGAGAATTATAAAAACAACTTCACTGCGTTGTTTCAGTAAAATAAAAACATAGTAATTATAAACCATGCTATGCTATGCACTAATCAAGCATTTAACTGTCTATGAAGACTAGGGAAAATAATTAAGATCAAGTGAAAACCTGCAAATACTTGAGTTTCATTCATCACTCTAAATAGCCCTGTTTTACCAGTTCAGATCTCTCCACCAGAGTCCCTGACGGTATGTGCCATATACAGCACTTGAGAAATGTGCTGTCTGTGGTTTTTCACTGTTGTGATATTGAGCAAAGCTGCCAAAATAATTTCTATATCCAGAATTTTATTCATTATCCAGAATTTCCATCACTTCCCTATTCTGGAAATTCTGAAAGGGAATTGTTTCATTATGTAATGTGTCTGAAATATACTACATGAACTGGTTAAATATGGTTCACTGTTCACCCCAAATGTGGCATTCTCCCTTGTAATGACTTGACCTTTCTTAAAAAACCCCACACGTCTAGTTTTGACTAGTTTTTTCCACTAAGTGCCACTTAGTTATAACTAGCAAAAGAAATTTTTTATCTGTTATTTTAATTTTTTCAAGTTACCAAAGATAAAACCCATAATGAAAGAAAAGTGAGAAATACTTTAAAAGAGAAACATATATGTACAAGTCATAACAGAAACACGACTGTAATAGTTCATCGACTCAAGGCTGTAGAAAAACCCAACCAAAAATCTGCAGTCACTATTAATGATTATACTCAAAGTCTACAGAATCCCTGAAAGATTATTTTCCTTGACTAACAGGGTCGAGTCCTGAAAGCCACAGAGTGGTCTGCTCCTATTCACTAAAACATTTAAACATATGCTTTCTCATAAGCAAATCAGATTTGTATTCAGTAGAACTACCCACATATATGTGCTCAAGTGCTTTGCCGGTCAGGAACAGTGAGATTCTTACTTGTAAGATCCTTCTTTAAATCCCCACCTACTTGTGGTTGCAGGAGTTGGTAAAGGCTCACAAATATTCTGTAACATTCTTTATGTTCCCCAGAATCTTATCTAATCTGCAGATAAGAGCACCTATCAATCGTCTTAGCTTTCTGGTATCTCTATTCTGTTCCTTGATTAAAAAATAAATTACCTGTTTGCCTTCAATCTCATTAACACAAAACAAGCATTTCAAAGTTTTAAAGATCATTGGAATGGACAGATTTCTGTCTGAATCTACCTGGTGGTGTAGGCAATTTTTCTTCACACTAGAAAAATAATAATTGCAAATACTAAAGAAAAAATTAATATTATATAGACAAAAAATACAGAAAGGTGAGTCGAAGAATGGTAAAAGCAGTCAGAAAAGAATGGAAACAGGCTTCATATATGAAAGAGTAATGCACGGAACATCAGGATAAATTGTAGAGTAGAATAACAGAGTATTTCTAGGGCATTCTCAGACATACAGTTTTCCTGCATATTGCTTTTAACGTGAAAACACAGTCCCTATGATAGGATTCCTTCAGAAAACTTACAAGACTTTTAAACTGAGCAGATCTGAAAAAATGGAGTGATGTAGCATACTAAGTAAAGGGTACTTTAGAAAATTGTATCACTTGTAATCCTTCATACTTCCTGTGGCAAACCTCAACATCAGCAGGCACACATGGCACTTCTGGCTTTTCCACAGTGGATAATAATTAAGACCCACCTAGGAACACATCCAGCCTCTCGCCTGTGCTGTCTACAGGAGATAGGCCCAATATCAGTATCGAATATGTGGGGATATATTAACTGAAGTATTTTTCCAAACTATAGTCATAGTAGTAATAATTTGCAAGAGTTGATAAACACTCACATTTGACACTGATGATGCCTGACTGCTCAAAAATCAATACACTTAAAGCAAACCAATTACATTAAATGGTAACTTTTGATGTTGTGGACAAAAGCTGAGTTCAAAAAGTTCAGGATTTATTGCTACCTTAGATCAATTATGCTGCACTAGTCCTCACCCGGGCTTCACTTATGTCCATCTTTAAAGCACAACATAAATCTATAATCCTAGCAAATTCTGAAACTTCTTTATGTTATAGTAATTCATTTCATCTTGATAGGTTTTAAGTCTAACAAGCCTTTACACTGACCATTAATTATGGACTGGAATAACATAGTCGATTATTTGAAAGTGTCATCTTTCTCTTCTCCTTAAGCAACTGTACTTTACACAAAGCCTTCCTGCAGGAATGATCATCCAGTCTATATGTCAGAGATCATTATTTCTCTGCAGAGAGAATTTATAGAGAAGCAGTGAATCAATTTTAAGATCTTCTGCTAACAGACAGTGCTCTGCTTGACCTTGCTCTTTGCTCTATCATGTTTACATTTTCTACTACAGTATGTCTCTAATCCCCAAAGTGTCCCTGAGGGAACGTCACTGTTTCTTAAGTCATGCTCAACTGCTGAACTTTGCAAAACACAGCCAGAGAAGAAAAACAGTATTTGAACTAACAAAATAAATGTTTTCTGTCTTAAATTTCCCCCAATTAAATATTAATGGGATTTTTGTTTCTTAATTTAAAAAATCTACAATTAAGATACTCTTTTTGTATTTTCTTCTCATGAAAAACTGTACTTTCAAAAAAATTCCATGTCTCATTCTTATTTATTTGTAAATTACTCACTACCAAGCTAAGCAGTAAAAACTGTGGCATAAAATTAAGAAATGATTTTATATCACAGAAGTAGCATCCAATATTCATCTGCAGCTCACAGCTTTTTAGAACATAGGTGTGACTAGCTGGCCTGCTAAGTCCTTAGAATTTCAACAGACTCCTTCAAACTCTCTCTGAGATAAGACTTCATTAACATTCAGCTACCTTATATGTATATATATCTTGAAATGATCCTTTGTGAAGTAACACTTAAAGCAGTTTCATTATTAATTTCTTAGTACACCACAAGAGCATCTTATATTGATACCACTGAGGATGAACAAAACAAATATACTCTCTCCATGTTGCAATCATAAAAATACTTCCAGAGAGGATGCATCACTCTCAGCTGCATAAGTTAATGCTATTTGCAGTATCTGACACTGTATAAGACGTTACAGTTTAATATTTCTTCTGTGTTCTTATATCCTTGCCTTCATATGCAAAAGAAATCTAGGCTATCAAGGAAACAATTATTGTCAACAGGCAATGCATTAAGCACATTTGAAGGTAGATGATGAAAACAGGAAGATAACTCACCACCTCTTATAGTGCAGACATGGAATGCTGGAGTTGAGGTAATGAATCTTAGTTAACTGTAAGCAGGGCAGGGCTTTCAGGGAAAGATGAACTGTTAACATAACATGCACAGCAAAAGACAGCTGCTCTGTGCCTGTGGACACAATGACTGAAAATTGTCATCCACCTTTGACCTCCTTACTTTCTCTCAGCCTTCTTAAAAATTTCTCCAGAACACAGTTTCACATTCTCATGTGTAATACTAACTAGTCTAGCACTAACACGCCCAGTACCAACCGTCTAGCAGAGTTACAGAACACCAGGCATGAGACAATGACGCGCCTCTTGTCTCTGTCCTAGATTCTACAAATTACTTTGGAAAACTTACCTAAATGCAAATTAGGAAAAGGGTGTTTAAGAGTTTAAAAAAAAAAAAAAAAAACAGGTAGAAACTCAATTAACTTTCTGAAGAAAATAGCCCGGAAAGTAATAGCCAATCTGTCACAAACAGAAGATATTGCCAATAGCATCTCAACTGTTCACCAAATAGGGTGCTGGAAACTCACTTGCTTTCAACACAGTGATACACCTTGTTTTCAGCTTTTCTAACATGCATTCCTGAGAGTTTGAGTAATGAAGACATTTCCGCTTCAGAGTAAAGAAAAGGTTGCCTAGATTTATGAATATCTCTGTTCTACCTAGTGATAGATCTCATACAGAAACCTGCTTATGACAGGTGACCAGGGTATGACACAAAAAAAGATAGTGCTGATAATACTTCTAGAACGTGATGTGAAAAGGTTTTCCACCGTTGACCCAGTCATTTTAGAAAATTCTACTGATCTGTTGCTTAAATTATGTAGATTATATACACAGTTATTTAAATCTGGCTTGCCTCTTTCACTTCTAATCTACAAAATAGGAATCACATCAGGCATGTTGCAAGAGATCACTACATCGATGTTCTGATACTTAGATGTAAACGTATTTGGGCAATGTATGTATATAAAATATAAATATTATGCAACTTAAAATAATATTATTTTTATACACTTTTATTCCTCCTCCTAAATCCAAAATATCCTGAGTAAGAATTTCCACAAAGAGACTGATTAAACTTAAGAATTTGGATAGCAATTTTTTCATGCTTATACATGGTACTACGATACGGAGACCTGCAGCTTTTACCTACTAGTCATCATCTCTCCGTAACTCAGTCCTTGCTCCTCATACAGCAAGACTAGAAATACCAGACCTTGACACAACGCACTGTGCAATTACAAAAAATTTATCTTGCTTAAAGAACTTAGGAAATCTGGCTTTCAGAAACCCCTGTACTGTAGAACTGATTGCAATTTAAAGCATTCAGATATCAAGGGTTGCAAAAATATCCAAGGTGAAAGTTCTTCATTGTTTAGAGTTCTATCTTAAACATGTTAATTTTTACAACATCTGACATACACAGAATGAGCAATGGTATGTTATGGTAACTTTTGTCAAAAGGCACGTAAAATCAGCATATATATATACGTAGATACACAATGTTTGGCTATATTCTGATACAAGAGAAGGTGATGGGTTTGGGAATTACAGTTGAGGAATTGTAGTTTTTATAAGGGATAAATTAATCCCTAATGCCATTCTACTGATCTACCAGAAAAAAAAAAAAAAACAGGGATTAATCTGGCCCAGGACACCAACTGTAATAGTAAAGTTATTTTGTGGCTGCTTTTCTATGTGGATTTATTATTCCTTACTGTGCAGACATATATTGTCAATAAATAATGTCTCTGTTACCTAGCAAAAGGCTTTTCTTCTTAGAAAACTATATATGGTAAATCTGTGTTCTAGCACTTTCAACTTTTATAACATCACCTTCAACAGAGATTTCAAAGCTTCCTCTCTTAGTATCACAAAATACCATTGAATTTTGTCTGCTTCTAAGAATTGCATTAAGCATCATTTGCTGTATTAATAATGATGTTTACATCTCTCATTTGTGAACATCTGTAAGTTTTGACTCTGCTGCTAGTTACATGTGTATTTGACAAAACCCAGCAGAAGTATTAAGAATGAAGCAATATACATTGGCAGGAATGGATCATAGTTTGGTTCCATTGAAAATTAAAAAAAATATTTACTTACAAATATTTCTTAAGCAAAGTATAAATTTAAATCCTCAGAAAATCTGACGTAATATAGAAATAAAATGTGGAAAAATTAGTTGTAAGAAACAAATGAGACTATATTTAAATTATGAGGTGTCTTCCATCTTTGAGCTCCAAAACATAACAGCATTATCATTATTAAAAAAATAATTCACAGACCATGTAAATTAACTATAATTTTCCCGTATTTTATCAAAATAAGTGTATTATATTTAATTTACCTGACATGTCTTACAGTCCCACACAGAAAAACTTCACTTCATCTTTCAGTCCTATTTCAATTAAAATACAAATCTGGGATTTGGGAACCCAAACATGAGAAACAATATACACATGGCTAAATGTCTTCCAAAGGAGCACATGATTCAATAAACTCAAATAAATGAACTCCTAGGGCTGGTGCAGAATCCAGCCAGTGCCCCATGCTCCCTTGGAAGGGTCTTTCCTTCTCTTTGAGGCCTGGGGGGCTCCTTCCTGCCCTGCTCAGCAGTCCCTCTGCTTAAACTGCTGAACTAATGCTTCTTCTGTCTCTCTTTGGTCCTCAGCAGAGATCCCCTCCAAGCTTTTTTCTCCTTCCATGACCAAGGGGAATCTTTTTCCCAGTGATCAAAAAATACTGATAGTGGATATAACTTTTTTTTTTGTTTCTTTTTTTAGAAAGTGCAATTGTGAATTCCTATGGGGATGTCATCCTTTTCTCAAACTTTCTCAAGAGGGGATATTGTTTTCAGCACAGTTTGTCAAGCTTTCCCTTTCAGTCATCAATATATAATCATTACAAAAAGGATATACTGCCTAGCTCCTAAGCAAGGAATAATTATATTACATAGCCTGGAACATTACCCTCACCTTGATCCTGAAATCACTGCATAGGAAGATAAATTATATTGTCATAGCAAAGTCTCCACAAATAGTCCAGTGTTTTAACAGATATGTTCTCCAGGCTTTTTCCTTAACTTTTCAGAAACGACGGTGTCAATTTGATAAATATAGCAATATAAAAGTGAAATTCACTTTGTACCAAGATCCATAGGTAATACAGTTGAAAAATTAGTCAAAGGCAAAATGGCAATGAAGTCTATCTTGCCTCACATTATGTTTGCCTGCTCAAAGAGCTTGTGTGCAGCAGCCATGACCTACCACAAACTAAGTAACTTCAAAGTAGGACAACTGTGGCTACACCAGCACAACGCCACATCCCAGCTAACAAGATCTGACAAGGTTAACTTTTTCAGACAGTGATATATTGCTGCATTTAAACTGTTTCTAGAATTCAAACGTGCATTGCTCTATAGAACAGGAAGATCATCCTCAGTCAATAAGAGTGTTTCTGACGCTGCACTCCTACTAACCTTCCTAATGACCTTTCATTAATATTGAGTTAGCATTTGTAAAAAATGCTCATGTCTGTCTATTATGCACCAGTATGCATGTACCAAAGTTTCACTAGAGAACACTGGTTTGAATTATTCATTATCATGCCATTTATCTTAATAGAAAAAAACACAAGCTACAGAACAGATTACTCATAACCTTTTCTTGTTGCTAACATGGACATTTCTACCCACAGTAGAAGGCCTACTCTGTATAAAATAAAATTTATTCTGAGGAATAAAGTATTTTATTATATTCACTTCACAGGAATCACTTGTCTTTCTATCGATTGTCCAGTGTGTGTTGCACTGTTTTCAGGTTCTGTCTTTTGATGCCCATATAGGAAGGAGCTAGATGGATAAACATACCTCTGGTCAGATTTCCCACAATTTTATACTCGCAAGGAGAGCCCTAGATTTGGGGCAGCTCATCTGTGGTATAGGACAGAAAAGTAGCCAGACTTTCAAATAAACCAAACAGCCAATGCGTATCCATGCTAACTCTTTAAAATCAGCTTCCCCACACGGAATCTCGCTAGTGCTTTTGCTGGCACTTCTGAAGCAGCACTCGATATCAGAAAGGCAGGACCAAAGCAAGACAATTCAAGATTCCAAATTTTCTCTATTAACTCCACTGAATTGAAAGTTGTCTTTGGACAGATTGCTTCCTTGGTTTGGGTTTGTTTCTGGGATTTTCTTTCTTTCTGTTTATTCCTCTATCATCTTTGACAAAAAGGCAAGGATTGCCCTGTCACCTCACTTAAAACTTTAATAAACGTAGAGGATTATACTTCATCCACTAAAAGTCCAGATTTTTTTATTTATTTAATCTTCTTATATACATCTCCAAGGAAGCAACAATTAGCTTCAGCAGCACACTGAGACAGGAGGGGTCCATAACAACATCAGTTTGCCCTTGACTTCCTTTATAAACCATAACATAAAAGAAAGCCAAATGTGAAAAAGCCAAAAGATACACAGAATGTAGAAGTAAAAAAAAAATTTATAGACGGAGTAGATTAGTTTAGCTTTAATCTTTCTCTATTTAACAGCAAAGATCAAACTGCTGAAAACTCCTGCTTTGTAAATCATACATTCTTACAATCTCTAGTATCAAGTAAATGCAGTTTAAACTCATATCTGAACTTAAAAGCATTTCACATGCTGCACAGGCTTGTTCACTGATCTCACTTTTAGTACTAGAAATACAAACTGAGGTGTAGTATAGGATGCAAATCAGCAGAACACTTCATAAAATGATTTTTTTGCCCCAAACATGATAGCTATGTGCCAGCAAGATATGGAAATAGAATTGTATAATTTTTATTTTTTTTAATGTTTTGGACTTGCCAAATAAAATAATAAAAGCATAATGAGATAACTTCTTCAGTTTCTGCTTCTTACCATTTATTAAGGCTTCTAGACCAGTTAAAGAGTGACAAGACACCAGAAAAAAACAGGTATGTGTTATTTTTTATGTTACAACCACTATTATTAGTACACATAGTGCTGCACTTTCTCTCAAGACCCTCACCCACGATTGTGTATCTTATGTATCCATGCACATGGAAGACATAAAATATATGTCAAACAGAATAAAGCAAGTTATTAAGTCAAAATAGACTCTAAATCTTAGTGGAAGTCAACAGATAAACATACTATAGGTCTAGTATAGCCTAAGTACACAATGCATAATTCAGAGCTGAACTGAGTTTATAACTTATTGCAATATTTCTTACTCAGAGAGAGGTCTGGTATATTAAAGCATTGTTCAGTCACTAATTCAGCAAAACTCATGAGAAACTTCTTTCCTACTTATACTTGTTTTTAAGAAAAAGCCAGTACAGTGCTCCCTCTCCCATGATAGGCATGCCTGGGAAGAAAAAAATCGGGTCTGAATCTGTCTATAATTAAACACAGAAATTTATTGCTACAGAATTTGTACTCAGTGCTCGCACTGCCACATTCATGCATATCTTGCTTTATGTAATTCCATTATGATTGTTAGCAAAGCCTTT
Source organism: Nymphicus hollandicus (assembly GCA_009823435.2). NCBI lineage: Eukaryota > Metazoa > Chordata > Aves > Psittaciformes > Cacatuidae > Nymphicus > Nymphicus hollandicus. The sequence goes on from WTXV02033944.1 coordinate 65,046, forward strand.
TTTTCCTTATCATTGGCTTTCCCAGGCATCCATCCTTCTGGATGCTGCCGTGTAAATTCTGCTTGCCAGTAGTGTACAGTGTTTAAAATACTGTGTAAAATACTTAAAAATATAATGTAAAGTTAAAAGCATAATAGATTTATGGAAGCATTTATCATCATCACCATTAAAAATGTAATAATATTCATGACTATTTCCATGACTATTGAATTACAGAGATGGTAATAAATATATCTATCATGTGATTCATAATGTTCAAATCTGTGCACCAAACCTAATTATTTTAATGCTTTCATACCTGTACCTAACCATTCTGTGCGCTCATACCTGTCACTTTGCAATGCTGAGAAGGAAGAATAGTTCAATTTGCATGTAGAACGTAAGGAATTCCCTTTTCTCCTAGCTGAAAAGAAATGTCCTCATATAAACAGACATGTTCATCTCCAGAGGGTACAACATAAACGCATCATGCAGAGTATAAGGAGACTATCAAGATGTTAGGAACCCATGAAGGAACAGTAGAATGTGGGAATCAAATAAGAGGGAGAAGACAGTTGGGGTGTATCACAGAATCATAGAATATCAGGTTTGAAGGGACCTCAAGGATCATCTGGTCCAACCTTTCTTGGCAAAGCCTAACCTGGATTAGGTGTCCCAGGATGAGAAAGAGGACTCTGTAATTTCTACTTTACACCCATCTATTGAATCTAAGCTAGAGCCTACCACTCCTGAACACTTCAACTTTCTGTTGTCCAGCCTATATGCAGGAACTTGCACCTTAAATGCTTTCTCTATGGGATGAAGGATTTGGCACTGGTGATGACAATGTGTCAGTCTTCATGGAAAGTCATAGGCCACATATCAAAGATGTAAAAGGAAATCAAATAACTTTTTTTTGTTGTTGTTTAATCACATATGGTTCTCTGTTGGTGACAAAAAGTCTAGAACTATGTTCAGACTTTGAAGTGAAACAGCTCCAACAGATCAGTCCAGAGGATTTATTGTAATTCAGTGACTGATGGAAAAAGGTGTCTGTTATTACTTACAAATAAATTATCGCTGTCATTAACAAAATTGGTTTCAAGATATTTTACATTAAAATAAGCACTCATACAGAAACATCGCTGCTGTTTAGTTCTACCTCCCACAATTCTTTTCCAGTGTCTCCAGTATTTCCCTACTGAGTCAGTACATATATATACACACCATATCATATATAATTGGTATTTAATTTTCCATACAAATCTCCAAGAATTTCCTCATCCTAACTTTTCTCATCTACTTTCATTTTCTAACAATCTAAAATCCTTTAAGCACCTTGTTCTTAACATTTGGTCCATTTCCTAAATAAACTTTAATCACCTCTAGTTATAATACCTACAAAATTGCATTCAGTAAACACTGTTATATGACTATTGTCTCCTCAATTCATTACTGTGTGAACATACTACTTCAACTTGTTCCAGCCATTTAAATTGAACAGCAGTACTATTCCAACTTAGTCATGATGCACCTTGTATATTTCCACATTTCTTCCAGTCTGTTTTTTAGAGCACTGCCCATGAGCACAGCAGTTGATTAGGATGATAAGCATGTGCTGAAAACTACCTTCTATACCCAAATTACAATATTTGTGTCTAAAAAGAAATATTTTAATGTTGTTCTCCATTTTTAACATCTGACATTGGGGAAATTGGGAGTTTCAGGAAATCAGTTTCTGATCACACATCTTGTAAGACATCCCTTATTCATGCAAACTTAAAATTAATATGCTATTATAAAGTTCAGTTACAGGGATTGAAATTGAAAGAAGAATAGAAGTACCAGCCTTCCTTTTCTTCAGTGTCAAATTTCTTAATAAAAATTCCATGTCAAAAGAAAAAAGCTGAATAAATGCATAACTCGCAAGGCAAACCCAGGATATGACAAATTATGGGACAATACTTAATTTCATGCCAGTGACCAAATAGCATATTTTCAGTGACAGGCTTGTCATCATTATTAAGAACTTCCCCTGTCTCCCGGTGATGAAGAAACATGTTACAGACAAACACATTAATCTTTCCACACAGTACAATGTAAAACCTTAATTACAACCTCATGCTTTCCCCCACAAACACACAACATACCACAGACCTAAACTGTACATATGTCAACCCTGAATATCTGTTGATGTTCTTGTAGTTAAGGTTTTGTGTTGAGCTATGAGGATGATCACTATATTGAATAGTGGGGTTTTTTTCCTCTATCAAACATTCATCCCTGGCAGTGTTCAAGGCCAGGTTTGATGGAGTCTTGGGTGACATGGTTTACTGTGTCCTTGCCCATGGCAGGGCGGTTGGAATTAGATGATCTTAAGGACCTTTCCAACCCTAACTATTCTATGATTCTATGATTTAGAAAAGAACCCAGGAAATCCAATCTGTTTCATGGATTTGGGGCTGTAGGTTTGTACACAAATACAGACACCTTATACAGAGAGGTTTCTAGCAATGGAACTAAATTCTCTTTAAGTTAAAGACAGAGGTGCAGTTCACTAACAAAACTACAAAATGATAGAATCAATACTCTCAAAAGCCACCTGTGCATCGATCTTTAAGCAACACTTGGTTTCAGAAACAGGACTCAGTTTCTCAGTATTCCCCTGTTTTCCCAATACCCTAGTCCAATAGAAGCTTGGACAAAAACTGACTGAGACTCAATCCAGATAAAACAAAATAAATGTTTTCCAGGAAAGTAGAACAATTAGAGTAACTGAAGGATTTAGGTTAAATGTTTTCATTTTTTTCTTTTAATCCACTGGCTCAAGCATTGGAACCCAGTTTTCCCCAGGTCTCCTATAAACATTAGGTGATATTTCTTTTTTCTTTCCAGAACATTATTGCAATAGCTCTGGAAGGAGAGACTGACTGCCAGTCAACAGGTTACAACATTTTACTGGAAGGTGAGTGATGTGAATTCAGACACAACCAATCAATTAAAATTAGGTCAGTACTCCTTCTTCTGTAATGCTGTGAGAACCTAAGTGCTACCTTTCTTTCTGCTACAAGAATGAGTGAAATGAGTGAAACAAAAAAATTCTTACTTGTTTCAAGAACAAAGAAACCCCTTCCTCCCATCACTGGACAAACTGAAAAACAATTACATAGCTGTAAGTATGGAAGCTTACTTGATTAGTAAAATGTGGCCACATGCTGAATCTTTTACTAAAATAATTTTAATTCCAACCTGTTGCTGAATTTGCTTGCACTTTACAAGTCATTTTCTATTACAGCAAGCCTGTACTGCCCTTCTGCTGCTGAAAAATTGCAGGTCATCACTCCATTTGACCTCCATCCTGTATTATTGCAATGCTACGATTAAGGATTACCCTTGAGATCACTAAGACACGTCAGCCAACATACTTCAACATTGCAAGCAAGGATTCCCATGGTTTTGTTCACAGAAGTACAACTTAATAAATGAGACAATAGACAAGGACTGGGTAGTAAAATTTGCCTGCACAGTGTTCAATAGACGTAATGTGAGATGCCTTTCACATACAAAATTGTAACAGAGAACTGAGGACCATGACTTTATTTCGTCTTGACTGGGATACATGCAGCTTGACTTTTTCTGCCTATCATTAATGGTCCTAATATAACTACAAGATACGCTGCAAACACTAAAGCTTCTCAAGTCAGACAGAAAATGTCAGAAAAAAACTTCTTAAGTATGGAACACAGATAAAAACAATCTTTCCTATTAGTTTACACAGATTTTAATGAAAAGCTGCACGTCATGCTACAGCAAAAGCTACTGCTTCTGTTTTATGGATATGTGTGTATGAAAGGAAAAATATGGGGGGTTTTATTTCTTCTTCTAAAATATTTTAAAATATTATAAGGGGACAGTAAAAACCATTCTGTCTGCAATGCTATGCTGAAATCTCATGGTTCATCAAAATTTTCCAGGGAATAAACCGGAACTACTTCTTAGTTGTTCCTGTTACCTTAGAAGAAATATATTTCCACAAAATAATACACAAACCTTACGGAAAAACTGCAGACTAGAGACCTATTTCTGTGACATGCTCAGGCTCTGTAACTGTGCCTTTCAGCAAAAGCACTATGTTCAGCATCCTACAGGACACATTCAGCAGATCAGTCTCTATGAGATGAGACTTTGCTATCAGGTTCTGGTCATTTTTACAGGGTTTTAGTAAGACAAAGATCAAAAGAAATGTTTGTCTCTGGTCCTCTGTAGATTTACACCACTTCAACTGCCAATATTTCTTAATTCACAATGAAACTCTGCAGGGCACCCTTCATAAATATTTACTCGAAAAGTTAGACAACTGAATTTTAGTACTGTGCCAAGCTATAAACTAACTGAAAGACTATTTGTTCTTCCAGTGTACAGATGTCAAGGTACCCAACTTCCTCTTCATGTAGCAAATCTACAAGCATATCAGCTCCTTTTATTTATTTATTTATTTTTAGTAACTTACTACTAAGTCGAATAGTGATTACTTAGACTACTAACTCTGCTGGAATTCAGATTGTGTGGTAGACGCACTATTTGTATTATTATAGGATAAACCTCAATCTCTTCTTGAGCGTGAAAATTACATGTAATGAGTAATTTCCTGAATGAAAGATTGCTTTATAGAGCTATTTATCCATTATAGTAAGTTATTTTTAGCGATTAAGTGAAATAAAATTCCCCCAAAAAATAGGAACCATGCATATTCTACAGTAGTTTATTTACTTAAATATTATGTAAGCATCATGCATTCAACAAACCCTATGTTATTATCATAATCTACTTTGTGTCATATGAAATATCTAATCTTTGGTTCTTATGTCACACTAAACTCAAAGGTGAGTAATTCCACCTTAAGAAAAATGTCACTAATAGACTCCATAGACGTGTAAATGGTATTAAAAAGGTCAAAGAGACCAAAGTCTGGCTTTCATGAGGTCTCACAGCTACAAGGCGTTTGTCTTTGTTGTTGGTGCCAGTTAAGGCATGTCTGGCTTATTTGATCCCCCAGATTAATACAAAGAAGATATCTGAACTGTGAAAAAAAATACACAACAGGAAGCTTAAATGCAGCCATATGGACCATCTGATTCTTTCAACCTCTTAACAGATGAGGACTGAAATAACTTCCTTTGCTTATTAGCTAATTAAATCATCCTAACAGTGTATAAAAAGGCTATAATAAAACTGAGTTTAACCATAACCTCCAGCTATGTTCCATTAAGTCTCACATTCTAGGTCATCTAACCAAACACTATACAACATATTGCTAACTGAGGTATAAATATATATTCTCTCAACTTAAAAATAAAAAAAAAAAATCTTATTTTAAAACTATTGCAG